>JAUKWF010000367.1:2348-12744 GCA_032356525.1 Eutonina indicans
AAAAGTTGTAAATTATATTTAAAAGCTTGTGTGAAAGTTTTAAAATTTCAATTTCAATAAAACTGCAAGATTTATAAGTTGTAAGTTCCAAGTTAAGGATTTATTTAATTTAATTTTTATAAAAAGTTGTAAATTATATTTAAAAGCTTGTGTGAAAGTTTTAAAATTTCAATTTCAATAAAACTGCAAGATTTATAATATTTTAGGCAATTTTATCGTTTTCATTATTATTTAGAGGGAGGGATAATTTGAATATGGGGAAAATTTAAATAAGGTACTCAAACTAGCGCCAAGTACCTATTATAGACGGAACCATGTTTGCTGAGGCTTTTTAGACACAATTGTTTATAGTTGCTATTATATTAAATCGATGTTCATCTACGCGAAAAGTAAAGATACAGTCATGGTATGAATGATGAATAATATATAAAAATATATTAACGTAAAGTTTTCAAAGTGGATAACATGGCGAGTTTAACATTTGAATTCAAAGAATTTTGGATGATTATATAGATTTCATTTTTTGTTTGTAGTTTGGAGAGATTAATACTTTAGCTACATACTAAAAAGGGTAGATGTAACACTTTAAGTCAATTTGAAACCCTGATCGCTCCTTCTTTTCTTAAAAATTCTTCACTTTGTTTGAAAACAATATTTTTGCAATATTTTCATATTTTTGTGGTGAAAAGTTAGATAGTACAAAAACCCCGAAGAAACTTAAAAGTATTAGTTGAAACAGTTTTTTAGTAAAAAATTTTGTAACCATATGTATAAAAATATTTTTGTTACAACCACCACGCACAATCGTTTTACGTCACTTAAAATCCAGGCGCGGATACAGCACCCCTGCTCAACTACAGGAGGAGAGTAAACTGTAATTAAAACTTCATTAGCGAATACATTTTGTAAAGACTGATGAGTTTTTAATTACATTTTACTCTCCTCCTTTAGTTGGTTAGGGGTGCTGTATCCGTCACTTATAATCAACGTCCATATCGTCTCCAATGTTGTATGTATTAGCTACGTCAAAATGACGCCAGTAGATTAAGAATACATCACTCTGATACATTAATTATGTATTGTGACAAAACAAACCGTCTAAATAAGAAACTAAAGTTTAAACTTGTTGCTAAAATAAAATAAATGATTCTTTATAAGTTAGGATTTTTATTCGTTCACTGTATTGCTATGTTTGGTGAACACAAAAGACTATATTTTTGCAATATTTTCATATTTTTGTGGTGAAAAGTTAGACAGTACAAAAAACCGAAGAAACTTTAAAGTATTAGCTAGTTGAAACAGTTTATATTTTTTTTAGTAAAATATTTAAGTAACCGCCATATGTATAAAAATATCTTCTTTTTCCAATCAGCAAGGCATAATCGTTTTACGTTTTTACGTCACTTGAAATCAACACATCCAGATATCGTCCCCAACGTTTTATGAATATCAAAATGACGCCGTGTACTGGGACATGAAAAATACATTTGTCTCCGCTTACGTATTTCCTATTCCTAAGTGATTTAAGTTTTTTTAAGCTGCGGTCAGTGGCGGATCTAGGAGTGTGTCCAAGCTACAGGGGAAGAGTAAAACTTCGTTAATTAGTCATTAACTTTGATCATTTTGTATAGGATATACAGAAATTTTTTATATACCATGTAGCATAAAATTGATAAGTCGTTAAACATAATGGTCATGGCGGATGCAGCACTTACTTCTCAAATACAGGAGAAGTGTAGTATACAGGGTGTCCCAGAAAAAATGACACACTTTGACTGCAGATAAAAGTTATTTTCTTCGTATATTTCAACTGACATAATGGTGATGTATAAAACACATTAAAAACTAATTAAAAGTTTTTTAAAAAAAGATCCCTTGATATTCCAGTTTGTGTATCTTTGTTAATTATAAAATTATTCATCAGATTTAATTAATGTAGTAAAACTGATAATGGATTTTTAATGGGACACCCTGTACAATACAAATGTCGTTAAATATGACAGTTTTGTAAAGGATAACCAAGGATAACGGTATTTTAATTACTGTTTATACACTCCTCCTGTATGTTGAGAAGTAGTACAGATCTGCAACTGGTGGTGTTTCCATCTGGTATCGCATCTAGAGATAATAGTAAAATTTCAGGACAAAGATAAATCTATTTCAAAATTGTATTGCTAATCACATTTTATCTTGAGCTTTTTTTACACCTTGTTGTGTTATGTACTGGATCGTCTATTAGTAAGAAAACAGCTTATGGTTCTTTCAGCTATGTATCGCGGATCTAGAAGATAATAGTAAAATTTCATAACAAAGATAAACCGCAATTAAAATGTCATTACTATTTCAAAATTGTATCGCTGATCACTTTGTTTTACATTTAAAAGTATTAAGCTATGTTTTACCTTTTCATTTGTGCTTCGTATATAAGCTTGTAATTTCAGGTTCAATACCATATCAGTCTTTGCTATATTGAACAGTCGCGGATTCACATGGAGGCTCAACTACAAGAGAGTAATCTGCAATCAAAAAGTCGTAAACCTTAACAAATTATTATAAACTAAACGACCTTTTATTCGTTTTTTATTCTCCTCCACTAGTGGAGCCTCACCCTGGATCAGCCACTGCTTTACGGTTGTAATTGGAAGATTTCAGGTTCAATACCATCAGTCTCCTCTATATTGGAGGGCATATGCTAAGTTTTGGTGAAATGAATCTGGTTTGTAAAGGTAAGGTGACTGAGAGATGATGACAAGTGTGGCCATGGATCCATGGTTTTGCGCACCGCCACAGCGTTAACGTTTACCGCCCGCCGGATCCAGCCGGAAACGGGAAAAGCAGCCGAATACGGCTTTTCATAAATAAATAAATAAATAATCAGAAAGCGAACAACTCTTGCCTCGTTTTCGTGATATTACGTAATTGTCTAATATCACGGAAACGAGGCAACAGTTGTTTGCTTCTCGTTATTTATTTATTTATTTATTTATGAAAAGCCGTATACTAATCCATGAATATATTCAGAAATTAGAGATAAAACCGAATAAATTTATTTGCTATTACAATAAGCTGTTAATTTTGAAAAAGAAAGCATGTTATTTCTCGAAATAGAACAAACAGAAACCAACACAAGAAAACACAGTTTTTGTTCTCGTTCTCACCACGACTTCAAAATATGATTTTTCATGTTGTACAGGGTATATCAAAAACAATAAAAATGAATAAAAAATTCTTACATGTTAAATTAGCCCCCTGCACATTGTAATTTAACTTTTATTGTCCAAATTTGATTTTAAACAAACAATACAATCTTAGTCTTTGTAATAAAACCTGAATTAACAATAGAAATACAGTTCCTTCGAAAATAACTGAGTTATAAAATGTCAAGAAGTTTGCGTTCACTTCTAATTTTTTGATATACCCTGTATAGACATAACGCTCTACTAGAATGTGTTACCTGGTTATTCAGGTAATAAACTGAAAAATGTTTCCTAGTTGAATGGTGTAAATTAGAAGTCTTTTCATAGCAGAATCTAGTAAAAAATTATTTTTTTGTTTTAATTACATCGTCGTCCTTGTTGCCGTTGAGTTTCTTAAAATCCCTAATATTTAAGCATGGGGCCTTGAATAATAACCAGTGGGTGGGGTTGGGTGAATTGGATGAATTATATGTATTGATAGTGACATAATATAGTCGGGTCCCGTTGTTTACATTTTATCTTAGGCTCTATTTACAAGTCAAAATCAGATTCGCAGCTCCCATAGGGGTTTCCCTTTATTTAATTCTTTCATTAATCCTAATGACTTAAATATTTAAATATCACTTTAAACACACTAAAATGTGCTTCAGGCCATACAAATGGCAGGCAAAATGCTTGGAAATGGCAGTCAAATTAGTCTTGATTACCTTAATGATTTAATAGCACCTCTTATATTTCATCCTAGATAATAGAGTAAAATGTAAACATTATACGTCATGAGGGATCCGTCTATAGGGTGTGAGAGTAAAAATTGGTTTTCAAAGTTTTTGTTTGCGTTAAAGTAAACAAATGAATCTATACTTTCAACCACATTATCAAACTATTCAACCCACTAAGGCATTTACAACTCAAACAAAACTTTCAAAAATCAAAACAGTATTCTGTCACACCCTTAACATTATCAAAATATACATGATGTAAAATACTTGTTTCCCTTGGAGATGTTTGTTGTAACATTGTTTTATACATACCCATACATACCCATGTATATTCAGCGGTATGAGGCGTCACTGTATGAAGAATGAAGTTTTAACAGAATAAGCAAACATCGTCTTTACAGGTGTTTCCAAGCTGAAAAGTTGATGTTTCCATGATTTGGAAAACTTGATGTTTTCATGTTTCTAATTCGAGGTAAACATAGTGTTTACTGGTTTCTTTTAAAAAGATACATGATGTTTTCTGAAAGACGTAAATATAGTGTTTACAAGTGATTTTCTAAATAGAAAACACTGATGAGTAAAGTAAGGTAATAGTCTTTTTTGCTCTTTATTGATATCCTTGTTAATTTATTACATCTAAAAAGTTGTTTAATCATATTTCTTCATACTGGAGAGCTCCTATGAAGTGCCTGAGCGCGTATAAAGTTTACTAATGTTTGAACAAAATTTCTTCACAAAGAATAAGGGCATTATTGATTCAATTGGATATGCTTTTTTCCGGTGAAAATGTGTGTTTATTTTGGATAAGAAAAATGTTTAAAAAATATTTATAGTATAGGCCATGGGTTGATGAAATGCATACCAAACTTTCAGTCACAAAATTGAGGTTTTCAGACAGCTTCAATTCAAAAGTAATGAAAAGCCAAATTCTTTTTTTGAAATTGCAAATTCATCATAACAAGAATTATTCATTTCAAAAGCAAATATTGAATATTGATAAGTAATTAAGTACATAAATCATGAAATCTGAACAATTTATCTCAAAAAGAATTTGCCTTTGGTTTTGAAATGAAGCTGTCTACAAAACCACATTTTTCTGACTGAAAGTTTGGTATGCATCTGAACTTTTAATCTGTAGTATGTGGGTAAGCTAATCGTATTGTAACTTAATATTAAGTGCTCATTTTCAGTCTCGTTGTTCCTATAAAATAAAATGTATCATCCAAATATAGTTTTATAAAGAATCATTAACTTGACATCTTTTAAGAATGACTATTTTACACAACGTTGATTAAAGTAAAAAAGTAAAAGTAAAAAAAGTCTTAGTTAACAAAGTAGTAGTTTCGCTGACGCGTCATTTTGTCTCGTTATCTCAAACAGCTAACCTAACATTTATTTCACATTGCAATATACTAATAAAGACAAAGCCGACGGCAGATTGCCCAAAAGAGTACTATTGCAAAGGCAACTAATGGAATTTTGAAGCATCAAAAGGGAGATTGGAACTAGGTAATATATTAGCGACTGTTTTCTAAATGCTTAAGTGAAAGGGTATTTAATCCAGTAGCTGGGTATATCAAAGGTAAAATACACATTTTAAAACTTTAAGAAGAAAATTTATTTAGAGGAGCTTTTTGTTGTTAAATTGACGTAGAGACGTTTATTGACATCATATTGCTACTTATATCGAAATATTTCACAGACATATATAATCAAGAATTTGTTATGTATGTCAATAACTAAAAAGAATTTTACATTTAATGTGTGTCGGGGAACTACAAAATAACTTTATAGAAGAAATGGTTTCATTAATTGAGTTGTTGTCACGGAGGTCTTTTGGGACGAGGTCAAGATTTATTTATGTGACAGTATTTTTTATATTTGTTGTTTTTCATGTTGTTTGTGCTTCACGTGTGAAGTGAAGAAAAGGTGAGCTATGTCATGGAGAATAATGGTAGTCAGGATACCTTTTCCTTTTCCGTTGTTTGCCATTGCTTATATTTTAGTGCACTCCAAACTAGAAAAACAAGCTTACATCTAGGCTAGGGGAACGGGAGAACGGGAGAACGGGAGAAGATCTTATCAAGAATGTCGTTTTACCCCTGCTCAAATACATTTCCCCGAATATGAATATCTTGGGTTTTATTGATAAACCTATACCCTCTGGTCTTGTATATCTTCAAAATCTTAACGTTTAGGACTGACTATATTAAATTCAATTAAACGCCATTTTTCCAAACAAAACAATGTTCATTTGCACTTTGCAAGTTCCTGCTTAAATATTAAAAGTAAACAAAAGTGTCTTTCTTATTTCAAAATTGTTTTATTTCAATATTTTTGTTTTAACTATAATGTTAGTAAATATAATGTTTGTAATATGCGATTAACATAATGAGAACAATGTACATATATGGCCAGCTTAACCGTTGTGCAAGACAAAATCGCCGGGCCCGATGTTTACATACGCTTTCTTCAACATAACAATGTAACCCGGCGATACTGTGCTTTAGGAATGTCCAATTTATCGGTTTGTTTCAAGTAGTTTATTAAAAAACAAGTAGAATATAGAAAATAGTTTAGCAATGGTTACCATACGGTTATATGCGGAGGAAGAGTAATTTTAACATTGTAGCCACTAAGGCGTGCAACCATAAACTCAAAACTGAAGACAAAAGGTAGATTCTAAATTATTTTAGCATTAAGTTTTTTATTTGTATTTGAAATTCACATATAAAGAAACGACAAATAAATTTACACAAGTTTGACTGTATTAGGTCAACGGACTTATGAATTTTTTCATCATAGACCGGTTAAGCCGCTTTATCCGCTTTTCAGAAAAGCTTTTTCAGGCAATCAGAAAAGAAGAGTGAAACCGAAGTTAGCTATTCACACAAAAGCTCTTTTATATCGATCTTACTGAACAGGGATGGCGGGTAGAAACTAAAGGGTATTCAAAAAAAAAAAGCAAATCAAAACTTCTTACATTCTTTATCAGGGGCATTGAAATTTTAAAGACATTTAAAGTCAACTGTAAAAAATATATCGAAATATGAAAATCATATTATCGCTGCAAATTATTTAAATTTATAAAATAATATAATTGCACGATTGTAAATCCTAAGATAACTTAAATACTGTGTATAATAATGTATGTAATATGACGTCATATATTGTTATTCTTTATTTGACATTACTCGCATAACAACAGTTCATTTCTATTTTGAGAAGAAAATTAAAATTGAAAAATAAACTGTAAAACTTTCCAGATGCACAGGGGCCTAATATTTGCAGAAGAATGAAATATGCTTATTTAAGTCATGTAATGCAACGACTACACTCTTAAATTATAATATCAAAATAGAAAAGTAAGTCTCTGTCGCACAGTTACTTTTTAAAATTTTAAATAGAAATGTAATTGTGTTTTGATGGCAACACACGAAAGAAGAATAGACGAAAGTTTCACTCAGTTATGTAACATGAATGGAATATTCAAAACGATTCTTCTATAAAAGGGAAGAACAGTCAAAGATGAGATGACTAGTGAGACCGGATTACAAAGAGAGATAGTTTTGGTAAAAAAAAGGGGGAAAATGAAAGGTAAATTTGCATATTTATTCGTATTATCATGTTTTAATGAAAGTGTTGGTAAAATACTTAGCAAACGATTAAATTATGTATGTTAAAGTCATATCCATGTAAATTACAAAACTTTTAAAATTACATTTAAAACTGTATTCACAGCATATTTTTGAAAACCATAGTATCCATGTAAATGGGGGGTATCATGTGAAAATTAAATTTCATTGATTTGCGTTAATTACCACGAACTTTATATTTCAAGTTTTTCATCGCATTAATTTCTGATCGCATGAATTTTAAATCCGTTATTTCCTTGCCCCGTTTTTTACGGTCAATGTGTTATTGAAAATTTAGTAGACTCCAATATCATCATTAACATGTTTTATACATTATATAGACTAAATCGGGTCACTAAAAAAAATTAAATATATACACTCTCAAAATGCGGGTGGTATGGAAAAAAACTTAAAGTTACACTGTTACTTACGTAGCATAGGTATCATGAAGTTTTTTAAAAAAGTATTATCATGTTTAGTTAAAGTAGTAAAGTACATACAGTTGTATTATATAAAGTTTTGTTTCTTTTAATACATATCTCAAAAATATTTTGTCGTTATATGGCTTGGGATAAAAATATTTTTTTCGAAAAGATTCGCTAATAAATATTTAAACAAAATGTAGCTAATTTATAAAGGTTTATTCCTATTAATATATTTGGAAACCATTTTCTTTTTCTTTTTTTTCCATTTCTATTCATTTTGTCTTTTAACATGTCGAAACATCTTGTTTTCGGCCTTTGTTATCTTTGGTGGTGCCTTTCCGTCAATTCCTTTAAGTTTCAGTTTTGCAACCATACTTCCCCGGAATCCAAAAACTTTGGTTTCCCGTAAGGCTTATTATCAATATGGAGGTGATGCGATATCATCTTAAAAGGAAGACCATAAACCATGTTTTTTCAAGTGAACATGTTGATCGGCATTTCAACGTCCGAAAAACATTAATTAGACGTTGCATGGATGTTATATGGATGTCGTTTAAACATTAAGTGATTGTCGTTCAAAGTCAATAAAAACTTCTTGTTTCACTTCAGACCATAAGAAACTGGCAAATTCATACTTGAATAATAAGGGTAAAAATACGTGGAAGGGAGACTTGCTCATGGACCTATACAAAGCTTACAGAGGCCGCGATTTTAGGTAACTGATTATTTGGAAAAGGGCGAACTTAACTAAACACTAACAGTAATTATCTATATGATACTTTTGCATAAGTCAATAATATTTTTAAATAGCAGTTTACTCTTATTCTGAAATTTTTATAAACCTGGAAATCCCCCTCTTGATGATTGCTGCTTCTTGCAAGACCTGCTTTAAAGCTTGAAGGTCATGGTTTTGGCTATTCAAGTCATACATGTATCCTCAAAGTTATTTTGACTGGACGTAAAAACACCATTCATAAATAGACAACACCTTAAAAGACTATTTGGAACTACACAGGAAAAATTCTCAAATACTAACTGTTTGCTCATTTGTACGAGGAAATACAAATTCCGAGGTCGAAAGAACAAACCGAGCTTTCTTCTGTTTACATTATTAAACAGTCAGTACGTGTTTATGCAAATGCCCTCGAAATTTCCCGCCAAAGACATCTACACCAATCAAAAAAGCGGCGGATTTAGCCGTACAGTAACTTTTAAAAATGGTGTCTAACTCATCAGACTTTTTAATTTGCTACTTTTTGTTTATGTCTAGAGAATATTCTTAACCGCCGTAACAACCTCTTATTTCGTACATAAGTCGTTTAATTTTTGTTTTTAATCTCTTATATAGTTGTTCTTATTTTCAAAACATCAATATTTTTTGTTTCCATTCAATCAGAGTTTACATAATTTTTCCGAGTGTTACAGTTTATCCTGAATGCATGAAATTCTATTGGCTGTTTCTTTGGGAAGTAGTCACACCGTCATTCAGACGATTTCACGTTTATAATTCTAAATAAGGGAATTTACACCAATATGACGGCAAAGAAGATTGGGAATATGCGGAACATTCGGTCAGTTAATTACCTCATCAACGCACACATTCTCTCGTTGTCTTCACAACGTGAAAAACCGTATTTTGAAGTCGTGATAAGAACGAAGACGCTAAAGTTAGTTTTCCTGGTGTTAGGTTTTGTTCTGTTGTATTTTATATGCAGCGCATCCGGAAAAAAAGTGAACTTTCAAACTCCATGAATTTTGTAGAATGAAAATTTATTCTTAAAAAGAAAAATTACAATAAATAATTGTTTTGGGACTTCTTTAAAGGAATGCTGTGTGTTATTATTTAAATCGCGTACGGGAAATATTCTTTTAAAATATTATGAAATTTATTATATTTTTTACATTGTTAGAGAAAATTAAGAGCTATTCAAAAAAACTTTATATTACGAAAATAACTATCCAAAAAATTTCTTTCATCTGATTTTTTATAAAATAATCAGTTAATTCCCAAAGGACATTATTTAAAATAAACTAGAAAATACACTTTTATATAAATATTTTTTGTGGCAATCATAAGATAGCATTGTTCACTTTTTGTGGATGCACTGTATTTAACTTTTTAGTTTAAAAATCAAAAATGCTGTTACTACAAACAACCTTTGAAACTTTAGTCAAGTTTTCACTTTTTAAATATCACGTCGTCGTCATCCACTTTGTTTGGTGATAAAATTATTTCGTTATGATACAATGTAAATACAGTCTTAAAGGGGAACTGAGGTTTGGAAAAAAAAATAATTCTTTTCGTCGCAAAATCTTCTAGTGATCATTTCTAGCTGTTAGAAAAAAAAACAGTTCTGTGACGTAATTGCAACACATCAATAACTCTGTCTACACTATTTATACAGCGTGTATAATAGGTG
>JAUKWF010000368.1:0-12729 GCA_032356525.1 Eutonina indicans
TTTTATAATCGGATAATGTGTCCGTATGCTTATTCTAGAAAGATCATATAATGAAAAGCGTGCCCTTATTTGTAAGGAAGGCACTTTTTCTTCCTTTATTTGTTTTTATATTTGTTTATATTTATACATTTGTACATATATATACCTCAAACAAATGGACAAATATTAAGTATCAAGTAATATATTTTTCTTTAATGAAAGGTATGCCCACGGAAACTCTGAAGTACACTTGTAGTGTTTTTAAAAAGCCTACTTTTGTAGAAAACAAGCCCTTTTTACAAGCTAACTTTCACATCTAATTTACTAGAATTTTGATATAGGCCTTTATAAATTAGAAATAACGGCCAGCTGGAGATACCAGGCCTGAAAGACCAAGTTCTAAAATTTGCGCAATACATTTTTATTTTTAAAGACATTTTATTTACACGGCCCTAAGTGGTGGAAAGCCAAAATTTACGAGTGGTGGAATTAGGGCTGGCGTATAAAGAACCGATAAGGTACTAAAGCATGTGTCGTTTTTTTATCTCAGATTCATATGCAAGGGTGGCTATATAATTTTATTTTACCCTATATATATTGTATCTGTAAGTGATAAATCAGGCGCAGAATCAACCCTCTGCAAACTAGGCCATCGCAAGGAAAAACTTCTTTCCAAAAAGAAGATGTTTGTCAAAATGTTTGTCAAAATCAAGGAAATTTATAACTTGTATGCCTTTTTATGCAGCTCTGCCTTAGATTTTCAGGAGGTCAGATTTTCAGGAGGTCTAAGAAATCCTAGATATGGCAAAAAATAAAGACATCACAGTCATTATAAATAGCTCTTGCTTGACCAGTGGCCAGGACCCACCCCTAAATTTCAAATTTTAAGCTTAAAAGGTATAGATTATCAAAAAAATTTTACCCGAGGGTTGATGCATACTCCAAAAAAATCAAACAAAACATCAAAGAAAAAATAAAATAATCAAAAATCAATAGGAATTTCAAAAAAATCAAAAAATCTCGTACAAGATTTTATCAAGTGCTTTACCCCTCGTCTTTAACCACTGAATGGATAAATAATAAGCTTTATGCTTAAAAATACATTAATCCTCTGTTAAATCTGAGTTTGAAATCTCTCAGAAGTTGATGGTCAGATCTTGAAGGTAAAAATTAATAACGATGGTCAGATTTAGATATTGCATGTACACTATTGATATAAAAATTGTATACATATTTATTCATATGTGACTATATATTTATACTGTAACTCGTACATGTATATACAGTTATGATAATATCATAGACATTTAAAAAAACAAAAAAAACGATATTTGAAATCATAACTAAAAATTGTATACGGCTTTTTATAGATAAATAATTAATATTAACATTACGTAATTATTTATGAAAAGCCGCAAATTTTAGAACTTGGTCTTTCAGGACTGGTATCACCGGCTGGCCGTTATTTCTAATTTCAAAATACGGTATTTCAAAATTCTAGTAAGTTAGCTGGGAAAGTAAGCATGTAAAAAGGGCTTGTTTTCTACAAAAGTAGGCTGTTTAAAAACAGTATAAGTGTACTTCAGAGTTTCCGTGGGCATACCTTTCATTAGAGAAAAATATATTACTCAATACTTACTATTTATCTAGTTTGATATATGTACAAATGTTTAAATATAAACAAATGTAAAAACAAATAAAGGAAGAAAAAGTGCCTACCTTATAAATAGGGCACGCTTTTCATTATACGGTCTTTAAAGAAATCTTATAAAAAACATGGCTTCATCAACGATTTTCTTCATCCTTGGATTGGTTAGTTGCATTGGTACGTACACACTTTTATTTTCAATAATAAGCGCCTAGAGTGCTAATTCGAAAATTTACGGTATCACAAGATTGAAATATGCTAGAAACCTTAGCTTAATAAACCCATTTTGAAATCTACCGGAGATGGTTTGACTGTACCAGTCCCCGTACGGGATTTCAATTTCATCGAAATAATATGTACTATGACCTTCTTTACATTGAAGGGTTTGGTACAAAGTAGGATATGGTGGGCAAGGTTATCATGCATGGAGATCGAAAAATATCCTTTTTACTATATAGTGCGTGTGCCACAGGCTTATCAGTTATTATTTATTTTATAAACTTATGACCCTATATTATTTTAATATTTTTTAGCGGCTTCCAAAATTTATCAAGCAACGATTTATACGGCAGACGCCAAATTTGCTGGAACCAATTCCGATGTGTTTATCCAGCTTTACGGCGAAAAAGGGGCCACACCTCTCATAAAGCTACCATATCAACGTAGCTACTTTGAAAAGAGTAGGTATGTTCACTGTGTGTTCTAAGATAGCACAATAAGTTATATTCATGCGCTTTAAATGTCCCTGATCTTATGAGATTATGAATTTATTTAGTTTTTAAAGCATACATTGTGATTTTTCATACAACATTAGAAACTCCTTATCAAACCTCCGACTCGTTCCCAGTCTACCCCGGCTTCATACAGTACTTTCCTCGTACAGAATATATCATCAATGTGACGTCTAAAAATGAACTTTAGGGGTCGAGTGGCATTGGGGGAAAAATAGTTACTGCTATCTGTTTAGTACTGGTCGTAACTCGCCCAAGAAAGAAGTTTTATTGTTCAAATTTGATAACAATAAAAATACAGTTTCCCTAAAAATAATTGAGTTATAAAATGTTGAGAGAAGTTTGCGTTCACTTCTAATTTTTTTTATATTCCCTGCATGAGATCATACAAATGAACGAGCTATTGTACGTAACTTAATGTATTTTAACGATTTTTAATCCATTCTTTCAAAGTATCAACACATTTGATTTGGATACAAGTGATATTGGTGACATTGTCAGAATCACCATTGGTCATGACAACTCTGGAACTATTGGTAATGCATGGAAATTACAAAAGGTATAAAAAAAAGAGAACAGAAATCTTCTACTTTGAAACTAGTTTAACATTTCTTTTAATTTTGCAGTACAACTGTATAGAACAGGGGCGGATCTAGGGTATTCACCTGAAGACAATTATTCATTTAATTTTTCACAGTAGATTTTGCTTTAAAGAAAAACTAAATTAACATTTTCCGATATTTTCTTAACCTGAATAAAATACTAGATCCACCCCTGTAGAATACCATTCTTCAGGAAATAACACATTCAATAAAATGTTCTTTCCTTCGAAATTGCGGGGGAAAAAACACGATGTTTTCTGAATAATATTTATTGTCTTCCCGGTTTTAAGTATTTTAGATCAGCTGGCACGTCTTCCATATATACAGTCCCTTATACTTATTGAACAGCTAAGACGTTATAACTTAACGGGGGTTTAACCACTTTTGTGGTTAAAAAATCATCTGGAGGCCGTGGATTGGTGGGAACATTATATAAGGATCCAATTATGAATGTTTGAGTAGTGGTCTTAAAGTGTTGCTCGGCTATAGGAGAAGAGTAAACTTCAATTGTCATGAAGTATACATATTTTAATTATTATAGTTTAGGATTAGTTGACTTTGTATTGCAATGTGGTTTCTTTACTGAGCCTTGCTGTTTAGTTCTAGCACCTCCATTGTCTTCTTGTTAATTTAAATATACAAAGGTATTGATAACTTCATTTTTCTGGTAAATCAGCCAGAAAAAAAATCATTAGTTGACTCCATGTTTGACTTTTTGTTTTTTTAGGTCATTGTAAACAAAGGAGGTTCTAGTTTCGAGTTTGTTGTGGATAAATGGTTGGAAAAGTCGAGCGGAAAATCAACATTCGTTTCTGTCAGCAGGGCTATTACACCAGGTTTGTAAGACCCTATTTACACTTCCACCAGTGCTAGTACCTGCGTATGGTGGCTTGCTAAATTAAAGATCCAGGCTACATTTCACGATTTGCTCATACGTAAAGCTATTTCCTCAGTACAGCAAAAATTAAAAATTCAACATTTTCAAAAAATTCAAAAATTTGCTGCTACCGTTTAGAGCCATGTGGCTATTTTTTAATTAAGTGTTCAGTATAAAAACTAATATTTAACTGTTTGTTTAAAATCAAATTTGGGGGCTAATATAAAATGCAAGAAGGTTTTGATCATACATTACCTCCGAACTTTTTTTATTCAATAGCAAACTGTGGTACGATGGCAGCCTCAGCGCGTGTAGTTAACGGAGAAGATGCTAAGAAAGGACAATGGCCATGGCAGGTAAGGATAGGGTACCTAGTCTGAGAATAATCAAATCTCGTTTTTGCCGTGAGTTTTGGTCATATTATCCGGGAAAAAAATTATCGGTTTAAATCTTTGAAAACTCACGAAAAAACGGTTAAAAATATCACCCTTGAGAAATGAGACCAAGGTGAAAGATCTTACCGTGTTTCCGTCATTGAATATATCAAATATGATTTTTCGCCCAGTGATTGGTATACATCAAGAATATTTTAACATAATATTTATTCCTTTTACTTAATTTTTTTAGGCACAGATAAGAACCTTTGGAAGACAACACTGCGGAGCGACTTTGGTTCACCCTGAATACATTGTAACTGCCAGCCATTGTGTAGCCATGGCGTACCCACATCCCTTAATCCACTTTAGAATTGTTCTTGGTCAACATAATCAATCTATGTGAGTATGGGTACAGAACACAAGTCCGATATTCACTTGTCCGACAGTTCATGAATCCGTTGGTGATATTTGTATAAATTCTATTCCACCATCACCACTTTGTACGCTTTCTAAAATAGCTGTTTAAGCAGAAAGAGAACTATTTTTTGTGTCTGGGTTTTTCTATCTTTGGACAAAAAAATCATAACATAAAAATCATTTAATTTATGCTAAAACGACTATTTTACGAAAAGTATAACTGATGATGTCATGGTTTTTGATTGGATAACACAACAATGACGAATTCCACCGACGACTTCTATTGGTCAGAAGTCACCTTTTAGATAAACCACTTGCAACGGTCGTTGAGCATGATAATAATAAACATTAAATATTGTAATTATAAATCTGACAAGAAGTATTCTCTATGGAACAGTCAATAAAGAATAAGACAAATCAATCAGTACAAAAAAACTGAAGTATATACTCGTTGTTTTAGAATAAATTAAATGATTTTACTTGTTTGGTTTTTTTGTCCGGTTTTTTTCCGTTCACAATGTATTACCGTGGTTGATTAGGTTCTTTCAAAATCCTATTTCAATTCGATCTATCGGTGCAATCTGATCAATCTGACTAATCGGATATAAAGGTGCAGCCAGAAGAACTTAGCATGTGATAAATAAAATACTTTTCTGTTAGCTATCCGTCCTGCTACTACTGCATGTTGATGATTTTGTTTATTGTCGGTCGATAGATCGAAATGAAATAGGATATTGGTGAATCCATGGCCGAGTGGTTAAGGCACTGATGTCAGAAGTGAGAGACTCCGGGTTAAACTCGAGGCTTTGGGTGGTGAAAATTGCTAATTATTGCTAATTCCATAAGGCTCCTTTGAAGGTGTTTCGCAAGGAAGGTAGGACGCCCTCATTAATAACACTTCTATAGATCTGAAGAGACTATCCTGGATAAATTTGAACTAATGATAATAATAATAATGAATATACCTAATCACCCATTGTATTTTATATATAGTTTTTAATACATTCTTTTAATCTTGTGATCTAGTCACGAAGCAAGTGAGCAGAACTTTAAAGTCAAAGAATTTACAATGCACGAAGGATACAATGGTAAAACCTTCGACAACGATATCGCTCTACTAAAACTTGATAGACCAGCCATTTTGAACGACCATGTCAATCTAGCCTGTTTACCGTCACAAGGCTATCAATTACCTGCAGGTAAGGCTACTGATCATATTATGTGTGAAATAGTTATTACTTCTTTGCGATAAAGGGTTTGGTACAGGGAAGTTTAACCCATTGGACATGGGTCTTTTACAATATCCCTATGCGAACAGTTATAACATAATTAAAAAACGCGTTTTACATTTACCTCTATCCAGGTAAAAATTGTTATATTACCGGTTGGGGAAGATTGTATGGCGGTGGACCAACTGGCGAAGTATTGCAGCAAGCTGTCTTACCATCTACAGACAACGCAGATTGTTCAAAAGGTCAGTCAGTGTGAAATATTTTAACCCCACCCCAAAGTGTATCCAGACCCCTGCTTAAGCAGGGGTAAAAGTTTGTAATGTGTTAATTATACAGCGTGTCCCAGATAAAATGAACCAACTTTGACTGCGAAGAATAGTTTTTTTTTTCGTATACATATACAGGGTATATAAAAAACAATGAAGTGAAGGCAAACTTCTTAACATTTTAAAATTCAATTAATTTCGGGGGAACTGTATTTTTTTGTTAATTTTTATAACAAAGACTAAAATTGTACTGTTTGTTTAAAAATCAAATTTGGACAATAAAAATTAACTTTCAATGCACAAGGGGCTAATATATAATGTAAGAAGTTTTTGTTCACTTGCATTTTTTTTGATATACCCTGTATAAACTGACATACAGTATGTCCACCAAAAAAACTTTTTTAAGCGTATATGTTTATAAATATTTTCTATCTAACTTTAAGTCATGGATAAAGTCAACCCTAGAGGTGGTATCACCGACAACATGGTGTGCGCTGGTAACAATGGTAAATCTGGTTGTCATGGCGATTCTGGCGGCCCTTTTGTTTGTCAAGACAGCAACAACAAATATGTTTTGCAGGGAGCCGTGAGCTGGGGAAATGGTTACTGTCGTCCTGACAACTTCTACACAGTATTTGCCAGAGTGGGAAATTACGTGGATTGGATTCACGAGAAAATATACAAGGCTGAATATATGCCAGCACCTATGTAATGTGTAATTAACAGAAATAGATTTGTTTGTTGTATTCAAATATCATAGGTTTCAATTGTAATTAATGTATTTCCTCTCGTCTCACCAGATACTTAGCTTTTGGATTCACGAGAAAATATACAAGGCTAAATATGTGTAATCTGCAGAACCAATACAGAGAGTAATTAACAGAACAGATTTGGTTTGTTTTATTGAAACACCATAGCTGGTTTGAATTTATTACCTCTCTCTTTCTTTTAGCTAGGATACCTAGACTCACTTCAAAATTCACAAATAAAGTTAACAAAAATAAACTAGATTTACTAATTAATTCCCTTTTGGTTATATTTCAACAATCAACCGATATTGAATGCTCTATGCATTCATTCGAAAGGGAAAGGAAAACAACTTTCTGAGGAAGAGATTTCAGAACCTCTTCTGTTAAATCTATTTGAACCCAAATAGCTATTCGAGATGGGTGATTCTAGATTTTACATGAAAGAGAGGGAATTTAACGAAAACTTTAGTAAGTTTTAAAATATCTAAAGAATTTAGCATTATGATAAAGTCGTGAAAAACAATAAGATGCTTACACCAAATGCAGTTTCATTCCTAGAAAATTTTAGAGTTTGCTGTTCCTCACTGCCCGCATATTTTCCCACTTATGAAAAAAATATAGTACAAAAAATAGTACAGAAAAAAATATAGTACAATTTTTTTCTTTTAAACAACCTGTGACAGCCCGTTCACCTTGCCTGTTCCTGCTCGGTAAAGTTTTCTGTGAAAAAGTCTCTTACACTTTTAGTTTGCAGGAATCGCCAAGATAAACTATCTGTCATAATGTTAAATTACACAAAAAAACACAACCCAACTCAAGAATTTCAATAATATTATACAGTGTTTCCATTAAAAAAATGATAATTAAATAAACTAGAGAAAATGATCCGGGTCATTTACATAGTACGTACGCACCCCTCCTTGTAAGCAAATTATGTTATGCTTTGCTGCGACTTTAAGCCTATCGTACGCTTTCACAAGGATCCCCCTTCCCCAATTGGTAAGTACGTACTGTGTGAATGACCCGGATCAAAGGCCCCATTTCCAAATCATGGAGAATAGGTAACATTTTTAATTTCTGGACACCTCATATCTTTACTTACTTTAAACTCATTTTCAAGACGATACAATTATTTTTGTTTGCATTTAATTTTGAGAAAATGTCCAAACTGCTAAAAGACATTGTATAGACGTTTTAAAGACATTCTAAAGACGCGTTTAAAAGACGTCTCATATCGATTGAGTATCTTGATAATTATTTGTAAGAACTTTTTTAAATTAAAAAATCAAATCAAATCAAAAAGTCAAATCAATTAAATCTAAACAGCCTAAACTCAGCACATAAAGCCAAGTATCTTATTGACAAACATCCCCTATTTCTATCACTCGCTGTCTCACCTATTATCCTTTTCGTACGTCAATTAGCCTGTGCGTAAAACACTGGACGAAAAACCATATTTCTAATCATGGAAATGCGTAGAAAGGTCAGATTTCAATATATTTCCAGAATTTTAAATATGGAAATGTGACCTTTTTACGCATTTCCATGATTGGAAATATGGTTTTTCGTCCAGTGAAAAACGCTATCGCTACTGCTCGTTATCGCTGAAAATTGTAGCCTATTATTAACCTGTGCGCAATAGGTTGAGGGGACAAAAAACGCCCTTTTCAATACTCAGTTTCTGACTATATATTCTGCGAACTATTATATTACGGAACATATTTTGAGTTGAGTAACAACCAGTTAAAGTAAAAGCCATTAAATTCACCCCAAACAGTTAACTGGAACGGAGTAATGTTTTAACACAAAAAAACGCTCAACAACTAAATTCGCCCTTCCTGCTGTCAAGCATAAATAAGCAATGTAAAAATTCATAACTATAAATCTCCTATCTTTAGGGCGGTGAAAGTTCTAGACAAACATCAACCGCCTTTTCCGCCCTCAACTCTGAAAGTGGATACAAGACCTTACCAATAGGTCGTTCTCCTAGCAACGGGTGCGAGTCCATGACGTATAAGCAAAGTGTATATTCGCGCAGTTTATGATACAAGACATCTTTAATGCAAAAGCACTCGTCATAAATCGGATCCGCTTCGTTCTCCACAACACGTGTTCGCTTCCAAAGGAAATCTTCTGGAACGAGACACAAGTTGACGTAGCTATTCACAACATCCGATGTCACGTCAACAACAGGGTGCAAATCAAAAGCGTGCTTCACGGTCACCAAAAGCTCCGGAACAGCAGTGTGGTATTGCAACTGGAATGTCAAAAATGCCGGGCTAGCGCTTGATCCGGATTTGTTTACGTTTTTGTATCCCGGTTCTTGATCGTAACTCACCACATTCTCATCAACGGCGCCACACGTGGATGGGTTCAAAGACGAATTGTCATCATCAGAAAGGAATCCTGAATGGGAGTAGTACGTGTCCGCCATTACAATCCGGGCACTAGACTCTGGCGAGGGGTAATCTCCGTACTTGGAGTCACTTTTGACGCTCTGCACGGATGCATCCGTCTCCGTTCCACGGAAGCTGTTCCGGCTGTTTTGCTCTCTCAACAGTGGACTATCCCGTATCTTGTCACTACCGGCAGATTTGACGGCGAACGTTTTCCGAAACAACTGATCGTCTAGACTCGCGCATCTGTTTAATCCGGGCATGGGTGACGTGCCCGAATACTTAACAGACCGGGTCTTGGGAGAAATGTAGGAGCCACTACGGTTCTGCGCCCTGTTTAATTTCAAATTCGGATTAAACGATGGAAAGACAATGGGTGTTCCGCCTTGTAAAGTTGTCGGGTAGGTCAGCGGAATGCTCGCTTCGCTGTTGAAGGTCTCATTGAAGTAAGCGGCAGTCTTACCGGGTACATATTTCCTATTTTTGTTACCGGAAGCACGGATATGTTCATATTTCCGGTGTTTTAGTCTGTATTTGACGACCACGAACAAACATACACAACCCACTAGCGTCAGCACCGAGCTAAACACAGTAAGAACTACAAGAACCCAGGCTAAAGAAAAAAAGAGAGAGATATACAAAATATTTCAATAAATAAAGGAGATGATGTAAAACAGGGGACGTAAATCTCAACCACTTCCATATTTTTGCCTACGGGTATGTGCGGCCCCTAAGGGTCGTATTTTTGCTAGCAAAATGCACTGGAAGGGTAACCTTTTAGTCATATGCACTGTAAGTGTAATTTTTTTATAAAATATGTATTTTTTGCACTGTTAGAGTAAGAGAATTTTAAAAAATGGACTTTAATGGTCAAAAAAATTATAAAAATGTACTGTAAGGGTATACTTTTTGGTAGTTTTTCACTGCACTGTAAGGCTCCGACTTTTCAATCTGTATTTTTGGCCGCAACATACCGTCGTTCCATAAGGCCGGGGTAAATTCACGGCTTATAAACACTCTCCGTAATGGTGCTTAAAAAATATATACACGCGTGGTAAAGGGAAGTGTAGACCGACCCTTAAAAATCTGAAAAATATTTTAGTACAAGCATGAAAAAATCAAAAAGTGTTTAAGTTTTTTTTGACGGCGAACGTTTTATTCCGAAACAACTGATCGTCTAGACTTGCGCATCTGTTTAATCCGGGCATGGGTGTTTTAAATTTTTTTCGATTTGAGTATTTGTCTCGTGTTGGGGTGCGACGCCAAAGCATGCTGGGTAACAGAATATCAAAACCAGACGTCATTGACGCGAACAATAAAAAAAGAAAGTTTAAATAAAATCGTAATTGTTGAAAAATAATTTCGCAATTCGGAGAAATATAAAGAGCTTCTATAGACTAAAAGGAAATTTTCAAGGACAAAATAACACGGCTGGTTCACTCCTTGTTTTGTTTACAATTATTCAAAATAGTTTTCAAAAACATTTGTAATAAAACTGAACTAAAATATATATTCAACCATCCCACGACAACCAAAACAGTTTTCTAACAACTTTCAAACATTTTTAAAACGTTTTTAGAACGTCTTACTTAAACATCATTGTACATTAAATGGACATTTGAAAAGACGACCGACTCGCTCAAAATTGTTTCTACACTGAAGTGCGAACAGATGGAAGTACAAAAATTTCACAAATCAATGCAAAAAAATTCTTCCTTATTTTTAACAGAATTATCAAACTTTCTTTTCACCGTAGTTTATAACAGTCAGGTGCATGATCCAAGGTTATCACAAATCTAATCTAAGGGGCTTCAAAATATGAAATCATCAACACTTTTTATAAAAAGAAGTTGAAAACATACCCTTACGCTTTCTGTGTTGAAGCGAGACGGCTGTATCCCATCTACAGGGCTGTGGAACCTCATAGGATAAATACACCTCTAACTATACTGTCTGGCAGTATTTGAAAAATCAAAAACATGAATTCTCTAACCTGGTACCTGCATCTTGTTTCCTTCTCTTCACGCTGTTCGGTTTCCGTTGTTAGCTGCTGTGTTGCATGTTGTAGCTTGCATGAAGACGCGGCAAGAATTTGATTTTCTTTTTTTTTAATGGCCTAAAAATTTAAAAATCATATAAAAATTAGTTTCACATAAACTGCATTGCAATAATTGGTTGTCAAAACGTTAGGCTAGTAACATTGTATGGACGTTGTATGGACGTTGTATGGACGTTGTACGGACGTTGTATGGACGTTGTATGGACGTTGTATGGACGTTGTGCCCACTGAAAATCAGCTTTGGTCCATATCTGTAAAGTCTCCAAGAAACATTTTCTTCTTCAGAAATTTAATTATATACAAAATAAGACAATATTTTCACTCTGTTCAAGTGGAGGAGAGTGTTTTTGTTGAAACTATCGCGCACTCCTTTAATAATAGATATCAGAGCAGTATACAGTATAGAAAAAAGCGAACAAAAACTTGCAACAACGATTTATGTTAGCACCCTGTACATTTTAATTGAACTTTGCTTTGAACTTTGATTACCTTGATAATATTTTAAATAGACAGTATTTGTAATAAAAACTACAATGGAATCTCTCTATCTCGACTACTCTGCGAGTTCGAGGTAGAGAGATTCCACTGTAAATACAAATTTAAGATACAGTTCCTCCAAAAAAAAAAACAGTTTAAAAATATGTTAAGTCAGCGTTCTTAAATATAAATCCATATTTCAGTACAACCATCTACAATACTAAATAAACTTTAAATACAGTTCTTCCGAAAAATTTTTTTTTAATATACTCAGTTCTTCCGAAAAAAAAACGTTCAAGGTTATAAGTCTGCGTCCACTTCTAATTGTTTTATATAAATCCATATTTCAGTACAACCCTACAAAACTAAGTAAACTTTTAATACAGTTCTTCCGAAAAAAAGTGTTCAAGGTTAAGTCTGCGTTCACTTCTAATTGTTTTATATAAATCCATATTTCAGTACAACCCTACAAAACTAAATAAACTTTTAATACAGTTCTTCCGAAAAAAAGTGTTCAAGGTTAAGTCTGCGTCCACTTCTAATTGTTTTATATAAATCCATATTTCAGTACAACCCTACAAAACTAAATAAACTTTTAATACATTTCTTCCGAAAAAAAGTGTTCAAGGTTAAGTCTGCGTTCACTTCTAATTGTTTTATATAAATCCATATTTCAATACAACCCTACAAAAGTAAATAAACTTTAATACAGTTCTTCCGAAAATAAAGACAAATTTAATATACTCAGTTCTTCCTATAAAAAAGCGATCAAGGTTAAGTCTGCGTTCACTTCTAATTGTTTTATATAAATCCATATTTCAGTACAACCCTACAAAACTAAATAAACTTTTAATACAGTTCTTCCGAAAAAAAGTGTTCAAGGTTAAGTCTGCGTTCACTTCTAATTGTTTTATATAAA
>JAUKWF010000370.1:0-12719 GCA_032356525.1 Eutonina indicans
TACTACCCATTATTCAAAGTCAACGTGAGCGTTTTCGTACAAGAAACTTGGAACTCGAAACCGTAAGTATCTCAATATATGCATTATTTGCCAAGTACCACGTGTGCAATTGTGCACGCGCGCCTGCATATGAATCACGCCTTCGTCTTTTTTAGACATGCATGCCTTTCAAATAAATATACAATGTAATCTCTCTATCTCGACTACCCTCTATCTCGAACAAAAAGCTCGGTCCGTTGGACATTTGTTGTGTACTCTCTAAGCTATTTTTACCTCTTTATCTCAAACTTCTTTTATCTCGAACTTTTCTCTATCTCCAACAAAATCTTGGTCTCTTGCGGCTATTTCTCTTTCTATCTCGAACTTTTTCCCGTCTAAGGGTCCATTTATACACCCTAAATAGAAGAAAAAAGTTCGAAATTCTTGTAGCGTATTCTTTTTAAACATGTTTCAGGTACTAAAATGTATAATGTATTGAAGTTTGCTAACAAAAAAGTCTTCTGAGACCTAAATAGAAGAAAAAAGTTCGAAATTCTTTTAGCGTATTCTTTTTAAACATGTTTCAGGTACTAAAATGTATAATGTATTGAAGTTTGCTAACAAAAATGTTTTCTGAGAATATAAACTATAATCTTGAATCCTTTGTTAAACCCCTTTTGCTTTATTGGTAAAAAAATATTTTTTACGGTGACTTTCTTTATCTCGAACTTTCTCTATCTCGAACAAATTTTTTAGTTCCTTGCGAGTTCGAGATACAGAGATTCCACTGTACAGTGTTTGGAGGTCACAATGCAATGTCTTCTAAAAACCGAGTCTCAAAAAAGCCTTTAAATTGCAAGGTAAGGCGAAACAAATTTAATTTATAGTTTTACAGGCAGATCGTAAGAGAAATTAGGGTCGGCCGGTCGGTAAAATAAAAATATTTTTCTCCAAAATCCGGGTCGGCAGAACTTGGAAAATAATAAAGCTCTGTTGATTATTTTATTTTCCCTCGTTTTCACTTCATTTTTTACATAAAGTTTTAAAAGCATGTCCCTTCTAAGAATATTATTTTTCTCATGTTAAAGCATAACAGACTAAAAGTTGAAGTGTTACTGCAACATGTATTCTTGAAATAAAAGTCGGTATTATTATTGTTTTCGATTTAGCCAACATTCTGGGTCGGTCGGGCCTGTAGACCAACAAATTAATTTTGTTTCGCGTAATAGGAATATTTTTAACCGCATGATTGTCTCTCCTCTCGTAAGGTAAATAATGAAAAATAATTATGTTCTATTTTTCTTTTCTTTTAGCAAACACGTCAGCAACAACAGCAGATTATCTCTCTCCAAAATGAGGCTGACACAATCCGTCAAGACAATGTGAAGCTATACGAGAAAATCAAGTTTCTCCAGAGTTATCCAAATAAAGTATGTTTTTAAGATTTTGTTTTTATCTTTATAAGAGTTGTTCACGCATACCATAAATGCTCGAATATGCGCCCTGGGCGCTTATTTAAAAGTTCAATGTTTGGGGTGGGCGCTTATTCGAGAGAGGCGCTAAGATGATGATGCGTTAATATTAACAATTGTGGTTTTATATCCCTTCAACGTCAATTAGTTCGTTTTTTTTTATCTTATTTAAAACTCAAATAACCGCACAAGGGTGCTTATTCGAGCATTTACTGTAACCTTTTCATTACAAAACAAGTTTTAAGGAAGCCTTATAATTTATAACTTTTTCGATTTGAAACCTTAGAATGGTCGTTGGGATGCTCTTACTTTGCTACCTAACTTATCTTGTTCTCTTTTTAATCTTTTGTATATATTTGTATATATGTACATCTTAGTGTATGAGTAACATAGCCCTGTGTTGGAAATGTACGTGCGACGGGGCGTGCGATTACGTGTACGATTTTACAGTAGTTCTACGGTTGTCTAAAATATTTGCAAGCTTACATAATAATCTACAAACTTCAAATCTTTTTATTACTGACTTTTCAATTGTACTTTTTTAGGTAAATTAAACTTAAACCTAATTTCGACTAACATTATGGTCTATTTTTGAATACTAAACACGCCGCGGGCCTATCAGCTAGTTTGTATATATTTGTATATTCATATTTTATTATTTTTTCCATGCAAGGAAGTAGTTTGTCAAGCATCACTAAGCAATAAAATGCTTTAAAAGCATGTTTTTAACTTTTAATCTTCTGAAGCATAAAGATTTAAAAAAACAGTAACTGTATTTTAACTTCTGCTGTGTATATTTTTGTGACATTCCACGCCAAAATGAAAATCTCAAATGGTACTACGATAAGGTAGTACTAAATAATGAATGCTCATGTGATCGATCATTTAAGATTTTCCCCCTTTTCTTGTGGAATGTCAAATCTAATAGCCTTTATTACCTCAAATTTCGCATATTTTAGAGCAAATCGACCATGAACGTAGATGACGACTCTGTAAAGAGGTACTCTAACCAATACGAACAAGGCATCGACCCATTTTCTGTTTTCTCAAGAAAGGTAAGTAGATGATGGACTTCGCAGAAATTATGCTATGAAGCTACTCTTTTTAAAGTTTTAACAGCTCTATTAGTTTAAGATAGATGGTTCCTAGTCACTTTTCGGACCTAGTTTAATGCATATTCACTACCAAGATCAATATATAAACATGACAAGGAAAAGTATATTTTCGTCTGCTTCAATTTACTTATTTTGAAAATCTTATTTTAATTTGGACACCTTATTTCAATTTGGACACCTTATTTCAATTTGGACACCTTTATTTTTTCGTTCTGCGTAGTCCTCTCTGTTGTACATATTCACGCGACTTTAAGGCTAACTTAAGAATTACAAAATACATACGTCGTTGAAGATTTGGTAAATTATCTTTCCCGCCGTCACATATGATTAAAAGATTTATCTAAATTACTGCTACAGGTTGAACCACAACTGGTCTGAATATTTTTTATTGTACAATAATAAATGTAATGCGTCGAAAAGCTATTTTGATACCAAGCATTAATATAAATTAATTTTTCATAACCCATTGTCAATTATTTTAGTCCATTTCAGGCATGTAATTGTCCTCCACTTGTTCTCCATTCCTATTTAAATTTCATCTTGTACAGAAATAGCATGCGAATAAACGTTGATTGCTTTAAATCTTATCATCCTTCCTCATTTATATCCTAAATTTTGTGTTAAATACTTCGTGAGGGTTCAGACAGACCCTGGAAAACCTGAAAATATGGTCTTTCTTCAAAGAACTCAGGGAAACCCAGGGAAAAGTTCTTCTTTTCATCCACAACTCGGGAATTTTTCTTAAGGATTCAGACAAACCCTGTCAAGATTGACTTGTTTCAGTCTGGAGTGATTTTTTTGGATTTCTTTAAATTATAAGCTAAAAATCTCTAATCGTAGAGAAGGAATCCTTTCTGATAATTTTGAAATTTTTCCCCCAACACAATTCTATTTAGGGAAAAAGTGCCTAAATTAGGGTGTTTTTCAGGGAAAAATGCCTTGAAAATGAACGAAAATTCAGGGAAACTCAGGGAAAGTTTTGCGTGTTTTTCGTGTTAGTGTTATATCATATTATTAAAATGATAAAGCTTCTGGTGATATTGTTTCGATTAAACTTTTTGGTAGAATTAATATTACATCATGCCACGCGAAAAGGGGAATCTCAATTGACAAAGAATGAGCGATTAAATCTTTCAGCTGAGCGATAATACGATACGATATTACTAAGGGTGTATTCTTTTGGGAATCCGATTTTTCGTTAACAAAAGAGTAGTTTCGCTGACGCATCACTCTGTCTCGTTGTCTCAAATACAAATAACTAACTACACAGTTATTTCACATCGCAATTAACTGATCAAGACAAATCCGGATCGGCGGAATGCCCAAAAGAATACTAGGCAAGTAATCGAGTGATTAATGCGCACTCATTTTTAAAACACTCGCGTGGATATTGGGATTCTCCTTTTTGCGTGGAATGTAACTTTTATTCTAGACTTAATTACATATAACTCTCGTTCTACAAGTGTGATCTTTTACGACATCTTCCATTGGTACTCGCAAAATACAATAACTGAAGCTGTGGAATTTAATTCACTTTTTTCTCTTGTTTTTTTTAAGGAGAAGCAACAACGATATGCCAACTTATCGGCACCAGAAAAAGTCACTCTAAATATGGTACGTGTGAACAACCTCAGAAATCTGCAAAACGTTTTGCGAGTGATTCTTATTTTTATTGTTTATACAAATCATTTTTTATAGCCGGTAGAGTGCTTTCCCCGTATTCGAAATGTTGCAGGTTTGAGCCTGATAGTCACTGACAAATCATTGACGTTAGTAGCATGGTGAAGGTAATGATATGTGATCTGTGCGATAAAATATCCGGGAACTGGCACGCAACCAACCTAGTATAGCGCAAATGAAAAGGGTATTCCTCGCTGCATAGCTGATAGCAACTACAACCATTGATTTTATACTAACGGGATACTGGCTGTTTTTTCATATGTACTGGGAAATACAAAGCCCAAGGACGAATGTGCAGACCAAGCTCGCGAGGTCTGTATTTTGACCAAGGGCTTTGTATTAGCCCAGTACAGATTAACAAACAGTCAATATCCTGTTTATTACCTGGTCCTGCTTTTATCTCATTCTTTTTTATTGTGTTTTCTTTTGTTTACATTTCTAAACAGTCAGTACGGGTTTGTACAGATGTCCTCGCATTTTCCCGCGAAAAACATCTGAACCAATCAAAAGCGCGGGTTTATAGCCGTACAGCCTTTTTAAAAATGGTGTCCAGGTTATAATACCTATTACAATGCTACTATTGAATTGACAGTATGGCCGGGCTCGAATCTTCAACACTTCGATTATTATATAAGGCAAGTGCTCACCAGTGAAAGGCATCCAGCCAACCACAACAGCCGTAAATGACAAACTACATAATTCTCTATACAGGGTATATAAAAAAAATAAGAAGTATGAAGCCAAACTTCTTGACATTTTGTAATTCTATTCTTTTCAGGGAAACTGTATCAGTAAATCATGATAAGAATGTTTGTTATGTAATTAGTGGTTTTAAACATATGTGACCTTCCAAGCGATTTGGAGTATATAGATTTTGACCGGTCAAGAACAGGTGCATTTGACCGGTGGTTGACCGGTCAAACGAGTTAAATGAGCGGTCAAAATGACCGGTGTGATATACGACTGACCGGTCAAATGATGGTGTGATATACGATAGACCGGTCATTTGACCGGTCCGTTGACCGCCTAACCCCGCATTTTGGCCTGTCAAAAATTTTACTGCTTCTTGACCGGTTAAAATCTATGTACTCTAAATCGCTTGGAAGGTCACATACATGATCAATAACTGACGTTTCAAACATGGTATATCAAAAAAATTCGAAACGAACGCAAACTTGGACGGTCAGAATGCTATAGAAGAGAAGGCTCTCAGAGGCGGAATCAGAGGTTCGCAAGGTTCACAACTGCGGACGTTCAGAAATAAAAAGCACACTTTTTTCTGATATATTAATGCTGAAAACTATATATATTTGATTATTTTGATGATTTAATTGTTTAATTTCAATGATTTAATTGTTTAATTTCAATGATTTGTTGATTTTGCGAACACTCAATTTTCAGCTGGATCCGCCTCTGGCTATTGCAGTTTTTTTTCCCAAAGAAAGATATTTAAGTTTGTCTAAATGTGTTCTCTATTAGAAACAATAACACAAATAACAATTTTTCAAGGGAATTTTACTTTCATGTAAAAATAGCTCAACAGAAATAATTTGCACTTTAAATGGGAGGAGCTTTGTGAGGGATATACCAACCAGCCTTTGTCTACTACAGGTTAATGCGATTTTATATTCAGAAAAAAAGTCCCTAGAGAAAAAAGGAAAGGAAAAAATATTACATCCAAAAATAGATAAGAAAAATATTAATAATTAACAAATTTAGAAGATTACAAAGTTTATGTAAGACAATGAATTATGTATGTAAAAATGTATATATCGATTCAAGACAGAAAAAACGCAATTTTTTCGAACTTAAAATTTCATGTCTTGCGACAATCTTCAGCGAATAAAAATAACGTTAAATATAAATTACACTATGTTGTCTTCAATTTCGTCTGACGTCACCCCGTGCATAGCGCTAAATCATACTTGCGTTGATGACGGCATTTGGCTACGATTTCACTCCGTTTATTGAGCAGCATATGATGGTTTGGATGGTAAGCAATCTCGAACTTCTCGGCCAAACAAAGATGACATATCTTGGTTTCTGGTTTAAATGATTGGGCTTTTCGTACTATTCTCCAGGTTACACTTGGGTTACCATCGGATTCTTTTATAATGTATATATAGTTTTACAAAAATGTTTTTACTATTCTATCATTTGCACTGTTCTATTTTTTCATGTAATTATTTTTCTTACACTTAGGATGTTATTCTTTTTATCCCACTGTACTTTGTATATTAAACAAAAACAAAAAATTCAGTGAACTATTCTGAGATTATAAGTTGGTGTAAGGCGACAATAAATTGTAGAATTGTAGAATAATGTATACACATCCCAGGACAAGCTTGTTTCGCCGTATTACTGCTTATATAAGCTGGGCTAGTGTTAGACTTGAACCGGGAACCTTTCGATTCTTTGGTGATGTTGTACCCTCTAAACCAACGAGACCACAGGTGATCGTTCACATGTCACCAGAGTGCTCAATATCTTTAGGGGCACAGCTATGCCAAGTCCTACCGTATTACTGCTTATATAAGCTGGGCTAGTGTTAGACTTGAACTGGGAACCCAACGAGACCACAGGTGATCGTACACATGTCACCAGAGTGCTCAATATCTTTAGGGGCACAGCTATGCCAAGTCCTTAATAGTAACAATGTATATGATATGACATTCCACGCGAAAAGGGGAATCTCAAATGAGCGATCACATGAGAATTTTTTGAGCGCTTATGTGAGTGTACAAAATTTATGGGCTTTTAACGAGGCGATATTAAGAAACAAAAAGTTATCAAGATTTCAATGTAGCCATAAAAAGTAAAAAGCGCCTAAACTGGTAAATTTTGGAACCCAAGGTTTTGTTTAGAATTCAAAATTACAAAATTTTTCTTCTTTTGTTTTCATATAAAAAATGAAAGTGAACAAAAATTTCCAATTGTTTCAGCACCCTGTACATTACTATTATAAACTTTAATTGCCAAAATTATAAATTATATTGTAAACAAACAGTACAAGCTTTCTCTTTACATACAGATTCCCCAGAAAGAAAAAGTGTTGATAAAGTTCTCGTTCACCGCTGATTTTGTTTTATGTACACTCTATTTCCTCCTAACATTTTAATCTTGTTTCTATTTTAGGGTCGGTTCATATTGTCAAACAAAATAGCGCGGACGCTAGTTTTCTTCTACACGATAATGCTGCATCTCCTTGTGTTCGTGGTGAGTCTACGTCTTAAAGAAACGTCCATACAACTTTGCCAGCGTCATATTAGTCTGGGTTGCCAACCTTTAAGGTGACACAAACTATGTGTGCTATGGTCGATTAGCTCAGTCGGTAGAGCGCTCACCTCGTAATCGAAAGGTTGCAGGTTCGCGAACGGCTACTCAGCGCACGAGTAGCATAGTGAAGGTTATCTGATCTACGCGGTAAGGTAACTGGGGGCTGGCGGCAAGTGTGGCGCTCCGTCTCAGCTACGCAACTACCCTGGTCTAGCGCTAACGAAAAGGAGATACAATCCCTCGATATACGGCTGATACCTATAAGTGGCCTCTCTGACCTTACTTATTTACTACTTACTTACAAAATATGTGTGCTATGTTTAGCAAAAGGTCTACAGATTATATATGCCGAAGTGGCTCTTTACTCGGGTATGAGCAAATCTTGAAATTTAGCCTGGATCTGTTAGCTTCCTAAGCCCATAACCGTGTTAAAAAACGATAAATCACAGGCTTGTTCGACTATCTCACACGTGAAAATATCCCCAATTTTACCAATGATCCAGGCTATAGGGTTGTATGTAAATTGATTCGGACTTATAATAATGACTACAAAGGTTTTTAATTGTGAAATTTACAATTTGTTCATTTGCTGACGGTACAGCTCTCCCTTGTACATTGGTCACTTAGCTCTCCTAGTTGTCCATTTAGGGATTCGCGAGATTGTATGTTTGTATATATTTTGTTTTTCGTTTTTAAGGTTATATGAGCTTAAAAAGATTAAGAATTTAACAAATTGACTGGGGCAACAGAAGCAAATCAGCCTTCAAACTATTATTTTTTTTCTTCACTTTCTTTTTTAGGTTCTTTATAAATTTTCATTTTACGAAAGTACATGCAAAATTGACTGGGGCAACAGAAGCAAATCAGCCTTCAAACTATTATTTTTTTTCTTTACTTTCTTTTTTTAGGTTCTTTATAAATTTTCATTTTACGAAAGTACATGCGTCACACCTTTACAAGACGCCATCGGAAGAAGGTAAACTCTTTTTTTTTTCTCTCCTTTATTTCACATTTTACACATTGAACTCTTTCTAGATTGCTAGGCTATAGTTTTCTGTCTGTGAAAGAGACACAGGTCTAAATTGTATACAAAAGAACTCTAAATTCTATTACTTATATTTTCGCATTACGTCAATTCAAGAGCAATGTTGACATGATTTTTGGTTGATTCCAACCCAAGGAACATATTTTGCTCCCTGATGCATGGGTTGCGGCGCTCATAGGTACCTACCTAAGGTACCTAGGGCTCCAAGACCATAAAAAGGCCGTGACTAACGGGACACTCCAGATGAAATCGACTTACCTATAGGGGTTCCAAGACCATAAAAAGGCTGTGACTAACACAACACTCCAGATGGAATCGACGATTATTTTAACAGTTGATTCTTTTATAATACTAACACTTTTTTTACCTAGCGTAACTTTGAATTCCTTCACGGTAGAAAAAACAACAACTTTAAAATCACCACGCGACCTATTCTCGTTCGTTAAATTTGAATTGAGTTTTTACGAAATCATACTTCACCACCTGGTCCTGAAAGGAGTTAATCTATGAATCTATGAGTTTATACATTTGTGGTTCAAAAAGAATTGTGTTACATTGTTGTGTTGTGAATACACCACTATACCTCAGTTTAGTTGTTGGTACACCACAACTCTCCACAACCACAAGTGGATAAGCCTTTAAGTATCAATATGAAGGGGGCGCTTATTTGAGTTTTTGGTAAAAATAAAATTGTTTTTGTATGTAACTAGATCTTATAATTTTGGTAAAAGAAAAATAATAGTCAAAGTCAATCAAAACAAAGAACATTTTTATAAGCGCCCCTAGTGTGCTCGATTTAGCGCCCCTCTGAAAAAAGCACGCGCACACCCTAAAATTTAAGCGCCCGCGATTTACGGTAAGTCTTTGAAATTTAAAATAAATGTAAGACTAGTAAGCCAACCTTTTTTTTCTTTGCAGAGATGCAGTTCATGAAAACCCAATGCCTGGCTACCAGCATGGAAAACCACCTCCTCGTTGATAGAAAGATGATACTCACCATGAGCGCTCAAACGAGTGAGAGATCACTTGAACGATTTGTAGTATCACTCGCGTGAGTGCTTATTTGAGTGCTCATTTGAGATTCCCATTTGCGTTTGGAATGTCAAATTTTGCTACATCTTCAGATCCGTCGTCTTCGATCTACAGGCAGCACATACGGTCGTTTTTGGGGATAAGAGTGCCGATGTTTCTAGTGAAATGGATTAAAAATCAATACGAAATTTTAAGATACAGTATATATTGTGACCTTCGCGCTCCTCAATTATGTTCATGCCATTGTTTTCTTAGTATTAAATACGTCAATATTGTTAGATTTTTTTAGTTAGTGGTAATTTTCAGTATTTGTAAGGTATTTTACGATATTTTGTGGTATTTTACAGTATATTTATTTTTCAATCTTAAATCGCGCTCCTCAGAATGAGAAGACTGGTATAGACGTGAATTTTTATTGCTTCAAAATGGTGTGGCGTAGCTTTTATCGTTGTCTTTAGCAAATTATCTTTCATGTTAAAGACAATCACAAAATGAAAGGAATATTTTTGTTTGTGTTTGGTAATAGGCGGATCCCGTATAATGTTTACATTTTGCTCTATTATCTATGTATGGAATATAAGAGGTGCTATTAAATCATAAAAGTAATCAAGACTGATCTGACTGCCATTTCCATGCATTTTGCCTGCCCTTTGTATGGCCTGAAGCACATTTCAGTGTCTGTAAAGTCTTATTAAAGTGAAGTCATTAAGATTACAATTATAGAATTAAATCAAATGGAAACCTTAAGGGAGCTGCGAATTTGATATATATATTATATATAAAATGTAAACAATGGGATCCATCTATGGAATTTGTATTATTTATTAATTATGGGAAATATTTTTTTCAGGAAAAGAATATTGTTTTTTTATACAACATTTTAACTTTTCTTTACTTATGTATTTTTAACCCTTTTACTGAACATGTTTTCATAGTTCATTGCTCGCAGGAAGATTAACCTTACTTTAAAAAATTCGGCAAAATTATAGGTCGTCAAAATAATTAGTGGGCAAAAAATTTAGTCGCGTTTTGCCGATTAATTTTTCCAATTTAGTTCACTTTTTAAACTGGCCAATTTTAGGTACATACTAAAACATGGAACGACCCGAAACCAGCCGAAACCACCCACTATTTTTATGAAACCAGCCGAAACCAGCCGAAACCACCCATAATTGTTATGAAACCACCCGAAACCACCCACTAAATAGATCAAAAGGTGCCGAAACGTACTAAAAAGGGTAAATTTGGGCAAATATATGGAGTTTGAATGGTCAATTTTTTTCGGATGCGTTGTACTATACTTAACTCAGGTGCTGACCCAGGATTTGTTAGACCCCCTGCAAATTACAAAAATAGCAGGGGCTAAAAGCTGAAATACCCCTGAGTCAATTATCGAAAATTTCAAATACTCAAGGGAAACAACAGAATTTTATTGTAACATATAAGAGTACATGAGATACCAAGAAAATGCTCTTTGGATGCAATGTTGTACACAACTTTCTGAATGAGAAATAACCTTTTAACAAGTAATTCAATAAATTTTCATATATAAAGATTGTTACAAATTTATATTTTGCAGCAGTCAAAAACATTGTAAACATATTGTAAATTACATCACCGCAAGATTGTTGAAAAGTATATGTTCCGCTGACATCCGTGCTTGCATTTAATGGATATCGTCCTTTCCAATCTGCCTGAAAATACTGGTAGAATTCTACCTTTCTGGAAGTGGATATCAACGCTACGTAAACATATAGGTTTTGTGAATAAATGACATCATTATAAATAAACGTAGGTAGTAAATGGTATCAACAACAACATTGTTCCTAAACGTTGGTTTTAAGAATAAATGGCATCAGCAACAACTGCTTGTAAATGTAAATGTGGGGTTTAAGAATAAATTGCATCAACAACAACATTGCTCATAAACATGGGTTTTAAGAATAAATGGCATCAGTGACAACATTCAGTTAGGGATAAATGCATGATATCTTATACAGGGTATATCAAAAAAAATGCAAGTGAACAAAAACTTCTTACATTATATATAAGCCCCTTGTGCATTGAAAATTAATTTTTATTGTCCAAATTTGATTTTAATCAAACAGTACAATCTTAGTCTTTGTATTAAAAATTGAGTTAACAAAAAAAATACAGTTCCCCCGAAATTAATTGAATTTTAAAATGTTAAGAAGTTTGCCTTCACTTGTATTTCTTTTGATAAACCCTGTATAGGATATGGAAATAATAAATCTTCATTTAAAAGTGCCAAACATCGAGTCGCAAGTCAAAAACACCTCACCTCCAAATAATTCTACCAGACACAAATTGACCATATTATACCAATTTTTATTATGATAATCTGTTCGCGGGATGACTAGAACTAGAAATAAGTTATTCAAGTATTTTAAGAGGGAGAAAAAGAGGCTAAAAACGGAAAATACCTTAAGTGGATAAAATTTCGCGTGGATTAAATTTCGTTTTTACAAAAAACCGCGAAATTAAATCCACGCGAAATCAACAAATATTAGGCCGACCGCGAAATTAAATCCACGCGAAATTTTATCCACTTGGTATACAGCACAGCCAAAGTTCAGTCTAGTGGGCGGCTATCGCCTATATAGGATATGGCGGTGGAAAAGGGCTATTATTTTTAGACTTGGGAGAATATCAATTTTGTAAATGCTTACATCATCTTTTAACTCTGCTTACATTACTCGAAGGTCTGAAAGCGTCTGGAGGCGCGTTCGTTGGGAAAAGTGAGATATTTTAAGCTTTCGTTTTCTTCATAGCCTATATAGGATTTATAGAGATATTGCACTTATTCCTAACTGACATTGCTTGTAAACGTGGGTTTTGTGAATAATTTACGATGAATAAATGATGTGTGATCATGCAAGAAGAACATTGCTTGTGTAAACCTTGCATTTTAGTTCAATCTCTGATGTTTTTTGAATTAATGTTCTCAACGTCAACAAAGCAAAAAAACTGAAATATGAAATCAGTCGTCTATATGCATTCATAACTTTGGACTGTCGATGGAATGGATAGCTTAGTTGGCAAGACGGCGGGCTAATAATACATGGGTGATAGACGTTGAAGGTTCGAATCCCACCGATG
>JAUKWF010000372.1:0-12695 GCA_032356525.1 Eutonina indicans
CGAACACCATGTACGAGAGCTGCGCGTTTCAGAAACAGATCTATAAAGCCTCAACAGAGACTCGATCTACGTGCACTGAGGAAATCGCAACAGCTTTCAAGAATACAACACTCGATAATATTGCTGAAATTGACATTGATCAAAACAATACAACCATTAACGAAGCTCTCGTTCAGTCTGTTAATGAAGCTGTCAATGAAACACTTCCCAAAAAAGTTAACTCTAAACTCTACCAACCTTGGCACGATGATGAGAAACTTAAGCAGCTGTACGACCAGAAAGATGAGTTTATACTGAAGAACTCAGACTCCGATCAATTGAAAAGCAGTCAGAAAGAAAATTCGTCTTCGAGCAAGATATCTCAGAAATGAATATAGTAATTAGCAATCAATCGTGAACTTGAAAAGCTTTTCCACAGAGCTAAACAACAAGGAAAGACTTTGAAACCCGTCAATAACACTTGTGAGCCCCATAAACTTATGAAACACTTTAAAGCACACTTTAACCCAGCAGACCCTGGGTCTGTATGTATCGAGAAACTTGCTTATTGACGATACACATACACCACCATCACAAGAGAAGATCGAACGTCATATCATGCAGCACAAAAATAACAAAGAAAGTAATGACATTGCACCAGATTTGCTAAAAAAGCTGAATCACCCAATCATGTTGCAGGTCGTTCATCGTATGACAACGAACCTTTGGGCAGAACTTGATGTTCCAGAAACCTGGGGAAATTCACGCCTAAAAACGTTATGGAAAAATAAAGGCTCTAAAAACGATCCTACAAAATACCGCGGGGTAAGCATCGGTTCTACTGTTTGCAAACTTGTCATGAATATCATCCTGGAACGCCAACGACCATGGTATGGAGCTCAACTTACGGATGAGCAGAATGGCTTTTGAAAGAACCGCGGTACACTTTAAAACGAGTCCAGCAAATAACAGACAGAAAAAAACAACCTCTCTATCTACTTTTTGTCGACCTAACGGCTGCTTTCGATCATATCTCAATAAGCTGGCTGATCAAATCCATAGAAATTCGTTTTCCAGATGGTATGTACCCCCAATTGTTCAAAATTCTGGAGAAACTATATACCAACACAACCTTTACCTACAATGACGGAAAAACAACATTCGAAACTACATCCGGAGATTGCCAAGGAGGACCTGAAAGCCCCTTTCTTTTCAATCTATATTTCGATTCCGTTATGCGTGTTTTCATTGAGCTTGGTCAGAAAGAAAACATAAAATTCTTCAAACACTCCTACCGCATACATCCAAGAAGTCTGAGATCTGCCGGGATGAAAAACCAAGGAACTACAACTCTTCCTCGGTGTGGATATCAGTGTTTGCTGTTTTCCTTATTACGTATTATATTGTTTACCTTAATGATAAAAATTCAGCACCTTGTAATCATTGTAATACTTTCTTCTTTGCAATTCTAACCTCAGTTCATCCAAGTCAACTCTACATAGTCATAGTTTTCTCACTGGGCGAAATACCACAATTTCCAACCATGGAATTTTCTCGAAAATATCACACGTTTCAACATATTTCCAGAATTTTGAATATGAAAATGTGACCTTTCCACGCATTTCCATGATTGGAAATGTGGTTTTTCGTCCACTGTCTAAGCTTATATATACTCATAATGTCTTATAATGTTTAATTTTTAAAATGTACTTCTGTTATTTTTGTTTATGAAAGCAAATGTTTGGTTGGGATAATAACATAAATAAGTAATAAAGCCCTTTTAAAACATAGAGTGAGAAACCTATATAAATAAAAAGAGATAACGATAGTCAAAGTTAACATTTCTTTAAAATTACATAATGAAACTGTTTTTCTTTACTATCAAGTAAACTAAAATATAAATTATATAAATGTTCTCCAGTCACGTGCTGAGAAAATTGACCAAATGAAGCATTATTAATAAATATTGTGGCTGTACTAAATCTTGTGATTCGCGTGGGTTCGTGGGTTTGTGGGTTAATTTTGTTTACTCGTTGATATGAAAAAAAATGATTCGTAGGTTGGAAATGATTCTTTGTATGTCATAAACTTTTCCTGTGTCATGTTTTCTCGTGGGTGACATCTTACAAGTTTGATGAAATTTTACACTAGAGGTATGTAGTTAAATACGCTGAAAAAGACTTTTGTTATTCTCAAATATAAAATGTCGGGCGGGGTCTGTGATCTTTTAGGTTCAGCTTGGTCCAAAATTGAAAAAATGTTACACAGGATGTGTATTTAGATATGCTAAATAAGATCCATTATTCATTAAAAATTGTCGGCGTCTTTGATGTTTTAGGCCCACAACGTGGTCTAATTAACTTCTGGTCTAATATTGAAAAATTGTCTAATGTTAATGACTTGTTACACGTAATATGAATTGAGATAAATATGCAGGTTGTCCCGATGAAGTTTGCCCAATAAACTGGGTGTCGTAAGGGTTAATAACAGGGTGTCTCGATTTTATATACAGGGTATATTGAAGACGACTAAAATTATTTTTCTTTTATTTAATTTCTCTCTTTTTTTAAATGTTAAAATTTAAAGAAATTTTAATCACTTTTTTTTCTTATGTTCATAATCCCCCTAAGTTTGAATTTAAACTAACTGTGCAAGTGTAGTTTAAAAGTACGTGAACTTTTCATTTTTTTGATTCGACATCTGTCAACCTGCGTTTTTCAAAAGACATCCTGTATATATAGTTCAAACAACGAGTTATTTATAACTCGTTGATTTAAAGATTATAGTAAGATATGCCTTTTCAAAATTATTTTACTTTGTGGTGATCCTATCATCTGTCAAATATAAAAGAAATTTCACAGCAGTCAAATTAGCCAATTTCTGAACCAGATTGGGCCTAAAAGATCCAAAGACACTGACCATTTTTTTTGAAAATAACAAAATCATTCAGCATATTTATTTAAATACATATTTGTGTAAAATTTTATCAAATTTAGACACTTTTTAAAATACCCAGTTGGGCCTTAAAAATCAAAGCCACCGACAAAACTTTCTAACACACGAGTGAAAAATATTTACCCACGAGACCACAAAACTAGTAGTTTTATATTTGGAATTCGCACGGAGGCTGTCCCATCACGCCTTATACTTTATAAGTTATTCCTTATGGCAATAAATGCAATAATTAGATAATCAAATAATTCAACAAATACATAAAGAAAGAAATGATAATAATCATTTAGTACAGATATCAATGAGTTATTCACAGTTTAGTTGGTATATAAAGGCTCGAGCGGCTTGCAACGTCAACGAACGAACGAAGCGAGACACATACAAGCAAGTAAGGTCATCAAAGACCAAGTAAAATGATAAGCAGGTAAACAAGAAATATTAAAAACAGCTTAATAAGGCTATAACTTCAGTGGCGTCATTAACAGCGTTTATAACTATTTTTCACTCGTGTGTTAGAAAGTTTGGTCGGTGGCTTTGATTTTTAAGGCCCAACTGGGTATTTTAAAAAGTGTTTAAATTTGATAAAATTTTACACAAATATGTATTTAAATAAATATGCTGAATGATTTTGTTATTTTCAAAAAAAATGGTCAGTGTCTTTGGATCTTTTAGGCCCAATCTGGTTCAGAAATTGGCTAATTTGACTGCTGTGAAATTTCTTTTATATTTGACAGATGATAGGATCACCACAAAGTAAAATAATTTTGAAAAGGCATATCTTACTATAATCTTTAAATCAACGAGTTATAAATAACCCTAAACCCCGCAATGTAGAGTCTTCTTTAAATCTTGTATCATGATTGGCTAATTGACGTCACGTGGCGAGTCACTATCACGCCGTAGTCACTCGCTAGAAGAAGACGTTGCATTGTGACGTTAGAACAGTAGTGAATCTTCTTGAAAACAAAACAAAACAAAACAAAGACAGTTTTTTGAAAGTGACCTGAACTGAAGAATCAATGAATCAATAATTGTAGACAACGTTATAATGCAAGCAAAATGTTGCGCAGGGTTATAAATGACTTATTCACCTTATTATCAGGTTACTAGCGGCCTCATAGTGACTTGATAAACAACGGTGAATAAGCCATTATTATAATGAACGTCACTGAATTTTTGTTATTTTTACAAGAAAGGACCAATCAAATTTCAAAACCTTCTTATTTTTGAGAAAGGACAGATTAAGATCGAAAACCTTCTTAGTTTTTTAAATTTCAAGCTGAAAATATTACAGTTTTTAACTTTTTAATTATAGAAAAAGTCGCCAAAAGCATTAAATTTTATTTCCACGGCCCTAAATGGCAGTAAGACAAAATTTACAAGTGGGCGGAATTAGGGCATAAAAAGGTAATCAATTTGACGTCATCTCCCCTTTGATAGCATCACAGCTTGACTCTTTGACAGCAATTCATGTGGAAGTTCCGCAAACAGTTTCTTCGACAGATGAATCACAAGCTCTGTCGATAGTTTAACAACCATCTTCAACAGCAGCTATACCATCAACGTCCACATCAGCTGCACAAATCGCTTCCACGACAGCTTCTTCGACAGCTTCACTACCAATAGACCGGAGAACAAAGTGTGTCAAAGATAGTCGGGTCCCCTGGCTACACTACCACTTGCAGTGTCTGTTTCTTCGTTCGGTTATTTCACATAATGCTTCCTCGATAGTTCCTCCCTCAGCCGGTTGTTCAGCTCCACCACCAGCTTCTACTTCAGCTTTACCAGTTTTTACAACTAGCTTCTCTGACAACTCTAAATTCAATGTCCCAACCAGCAGCTCCCCGAACATCTGCTGCAATGATTTGGGGTTTACACACGCAACATGACTTAAAGCAGATCGTACAAGCCATTTACGAAGAGGTTGTACATTGGAGAAAAAATATTTTTCTTGTCCCGTCGGGTGCAGCTGGAAAGAAGTTTGTTAGAGAATCAACAAGAATTATTGAATTATTCAACTATAACAGCGCGGTATTTAGTAACATCTCGATCTTCTTTTACAAAAGCCAAGTTTTAAATCTAAAGCTAAAGTGAAAGTCAAGTATCCAGATGGAGCGAGCGCAGATGAATCAGTTCTTCTTAACGGAGAAATACCTTTTTGTGGATCTAGATGAAGCTGTAATCTGTAAGGCTGCGATAAGAACAAAAGGGGCAACTGGTCCATCGGGGATGGATGCAGATAATTGGAAGCGAATCTTAGATGTAATAGAGTCAGCTGGCAGTCTCCAACTATGCGCTGGACAACCGGGTGGATGTGCTGATCATAGATGCTATCAACGCGTTCAATTCTCTTAACAGACAGGTGATATTGAGCAATATACGATACATTTGTCCATCAGTTGCAACATTTATCCGAAACTGTTATATAGCATCATCTCGTCTTTTCATCACAGGCGGAAAAGAATTACAATCTTCCGAAGGAACAACCCAAGGAGACCCCCACGCGGTTGGTATAACTCCGCTACTTCCAGTTCATAACAACATCAGTCTGGACATGGGGACTAAGCAAGTTGGGTTTGCAGACGACCTGTGTGGTGCTAGAAAACTTCACATCACCAAGAAGGGCCCACTGCTAGGGTATCATCCTAATGTTCTGAAATAATGGCTTGTTGTTAAGCAATGGTGAGGGAGATATTCAAAGATACAGGAATAAACATCACTTCAGAAAGAAGAAAGAATCTGTGCGGTTTCATTGGTTTCCAAGCAGCGCGTTTTGCGGTTATGTGAACATCTTGGTTGAAAATTGGTCAGCACAATCGAGAACACTGTCCGAAATAACCAAATCTGAACCTCATTCTGCTTTCAGGGGTTTTTCAGTTGGGTTTCGTCACAAACTCACATATCATATGAGAGTGATTCCAGATATGAGTGAGTAGCTAACGAAACTTAAAATCAGATCATCAACCACTCATTTATCCCGGCATTGACGGGAGGCCACGTTTGCTCAGTAGAAAATAAAAAAACTACTATCGCTTCCAATTAGACTCGGGGGTTTTTCAATTCCAATCCTAACCAACCTGGCAACAGAACAGAACCAAGACTCAAAAAAGAAAGTCTGTCAAACCCTGATCAACAACATCATTTCACAAGAGTGACGGTACAACGCCGATAATCTGAATAAAAAGAAAGTAACAAAAAAAGAAGTTGTTCAACAAAAAGAAAAAGCTCAGCAAAATCTTCTTCTACGAGACGTGAGGACAACTTTGACAGCTGAAAAACTGAGTGCAAACGAAATAAGTCAGTTAAAAGGAGCATCTAGTTGGCTGAATTTCATACCGACTGTTCATGACAAACAGCAACTGAGTAAAACCGAATTTCAAGATGCTCTCGCACTGCGTTAAAGATGGAAACTAAGATATCTTTCATGGGCTGCGCGACATACTGGCAAATAAGGTGATCAACGAAGTATGTAATGATGTGAGAACTGAGCCGGCGTTGACAGAAATAACAGAAGTTTTCAACCAACGATCAGCAAACACCCAAGATGAAGCCCATCTGGACATTGCTGACAGAAGCTTTTAGGAACGTGGACAAAGAGCATTTTTTGATGTTAGGGTTTTCAACCCATTATCTCGGAGTCACGTTACTCGAAAGCTGGCAAGCGTGTTTTCATCAAACGAAAAAGAAAAGAAGAGATCGTACAACAGAAGGGTGATCAAAGTTGAGCATGGCTCCTTCACTCCCCTTGTGTTCTCGTCAATGGGTGGTTGCTCCAATGAAACCAAAGTCTTTATCAAGCGATTAACTTTGCAACTGGCTGAAAAACAAGACTTACCTCCTCAGAGTCAAGTTGTTAACTGGCTTAGATGCAAAATCTGTTTTTTCTTTAACGAGATCTGCCATACTTTGTTTGATAGGATCGAGAACTCCCTCAAAAAATGACAACATAGACACATCAGAGATAGAACTGTCTAACAACTATCTCGTGTAATTTTAATTGATTCACTTTCGGTACAAAAATCAGCGTTAGCATACAATGGCCTATTGTCTTGTACCATGTCAAGTTTCATTGTATAATGTCAACTAGTTATGTCACAATTGCGTTTGCAGAATACAGCATGAACCGTGATGACAGGGGGGCGTTCTTTGACAACAGATGCAGTAACCTAAAACATCAAGCGTAGTCAAGCCTACGGGAGTATAAATAATAATTGTTTTATTTGTTTCATAGATTGTAGCTCGTGGAAGAGCGCACGAGGAATTTCTAAAATAAGTAAACCAAGGTAATTAATGTTTGTTTATTAAACACATAATTGTTCGATAATATTGTTCGATTATTAATTAATTTTACCACAATTAATGAAGTACTTCCTTATCGCTGTTGCAGTTCACTTGACGCCAGCGGTGTCTTTTATTTGTAATTGTTGAAAAATTTACCCTAATATGGTTAAAAATAAGGGCGGATGCAAAGGCGGGTCTTATAGGCAGATCTAAATTTCCGAATAAATCCATATTCCAAATCCAATTACACCACTTGGACATCTGACCACTAATATTACCCAATTATTTGCAAAATCCTTGTTTATTCAGGTTATTTATATAATATCTTCAAAATTCCATTATATTAGACAAACAAACATTTCAGGAGGAAATCAAACTGCAATTTAAAAAGCATAAATGATAAAGTTTTGTATGAGTTAATGACTTATTAATGACAGTTCACTATACTCTTGAAATGTTGCACCGATCCAAAAAACACAAATCTAAAAATAAATCATCAACGCAGAAAGATTGAAATGTGATGGAAAATGGTAAACAGTTTATAGATCAATTAAATGACTTAAATGAAAAAATAGATATTGGAAAGAATGCGATCATATCTCTCGGTAAACTTTATTTTTCGGAAAAACATTGTAAAAAACTTTGTCGTTGACTCTTTTCACGCTTCCACATTTCTTTTCAACATTTTATGGAAAGTGGACTGCTTTCCCATAATATGACTTGTGAGAAAAAAAAGTTTTTATTGACCGTGTAACCAAGAATAATTAATAACAAAGCAGTAATTAATTTTAAAAAGAGCCACATGGCTCTAAACGGTAGCAGTAAATAATTTTGAAAATTGTGAATTTTTGAAAAAATTTGAAAATTATGAATTTTGGAAAAAAATTGAAAATTATGCATTTTTGAAAAAATTTGAAAATTATGAATTTTTGAAAAAATTTGAAAATTATGAATTTTTGAAAAATTTGAATTTTAGAAAAAATTTGAAAATTTTAAATTTTTGAAAAATTTTGCCCGCTTCGCGTGAAGAAAAGTATACGCTTAAGTCAACTAGGCAGAAATGTCTTCTCACGATAGGAGGAGGAGGAGGAGTACCACGGCAAAACTAATACGGTCTCCGCTTTTAGCTGCTACCGTAAAAATGAAACATCACATCATTAGAAAACAAATAAGAATGATCTGGCACATATGCAATAAAATAATAGGGACATTTTGAATCTCATTGGTTTAAAAGATTAAATTATCAAATAACTTTCACTTTGAGTTATTAACAAATTTATGGGAGGGATGTACTGATTGATATAAAACTTGACTTTAGCACGGAAACTCAATGTTTATGATAAAGACAAGTGTCTACTAAAAATCTTTAAAAAATCATCATCATAACTAATTCCCTCGACTTTGTTTGAGTTTAGAGAAAGTTGGAGATTCGAGTGAATAAAAATAGCTTAGAGAATGTCCAAGGGACCGAGCATTGTTCAAGATGGAGAGTACAGTCGCGGATTTAGACCCTCTGCAAAATTACTGGAAGAGAGTTACCTGTAATTAAAATATCAATAATAAATAATTTTATTCTAAAAAATAATGTCTAAATCCGCAACTGGAGTAGTCGAGAAAGAGAGTAGTTCGAGATAGAGAGTAGTTCGAGACAGGAGAAGTATTCGAGATAGAGAGTAGTATTCGAGACAGAGAGTAGTTCGAGACAGGAGAGTATTCGAAACAGGAGAGTAGTTCGAGACAGGAGAAGTATTCGAGACAGGAGAAGTATTCGAGACAGGAGAAGTATTCGAGACAGGAGAAGTATTCGAGACAGAAGAACTATAGTCGAGACAGAAGAAGTATTCGAGACAGGAGAAGTATTCGAGACAGAGAGTAGTTCGAGACAGAAGAAGTATTCGAGACAGGAGAAGTATTCGAGATAGGAGAAGTATTCGAGACAGGAGAAGTATTCGAGAAAGGAGAAGTATTCGAGACAGAAGAAGTATACGAGATAGGAGAAGTATTCGAGAAAGAAGAAGTATTCGAGACAGGAAAAGTATTCGAGACAGGAGAAGTATTCGAGACAGGAGAAGTATTCGAGATAGAGAGTAGTTCGAGACAGAAGAAGTATTCGAGAAAGGAGAAGTATTCGAGATAGAGAAGTATTCGAGACAGGAGAAGTATTCGAGATAGAGAAGTATTCGAGACAGGAGAAGTATTCGAGACAGGAGAAGTATTCGAGACAGGAGAAGTATTCGAGACAGGAGAGTATTCGAAACAGGAGAGTAGTTCGAGACAGGAGAAGTATTCGAGACAGGAGAGTAGTTCGAGACAGGAGAAGTATTCGAGACAGGAGAAGTATTCGAGACATGAGAAGTATTCGAGACAGAAGAAGTATTCGAGACAGGAGAAGTATTCGAGACAGAGAGTAGTTCGAGACAGAACAAGTATTCGAGACAGGAGAAGTATTCGAGATAGGAGAAGTATTCGAGATAGGAGAGTAGTTCGAGAGTGGCGCGAGATAGAGAGTAGTCGCGAGATTCCACTGTATTACAAAATGATGACGAGAAAGGAGCGAGTGCAAAATTGAAAGAGAATAGGGATCTATAATTAATAAGTCATTAACTCATACTAAATTCTATCGTTAATGCTTTTTTAATTGCAGTTTGCTTTCCTCCTAAAATATTTGTTAAAAATTAAATGTGGATAGTGTACTGAAATTAATAAGTCATTAACTCTTATTAAGCTTTCATCGTTAATGACATTTTATTATTTATTACAGTTAGCTTTGTTCATGAAATGTTTGCAACCCTCTAGATCGGTCACTGAGAAATGTTAACCATTAAACAAAAAATAGCGATCACAAAATTAAAGCCACTTACAACCTTTCCTCGTTTACGTTTAGAGAAAGTGTGTTAATATGTTCTAAAACTATGGATTCAGGATTTCTTAAAACCCCTGCAACATTTAGATAAAACTGTCATAGTGTGCAGAGGGGGTCAAGGTCCCACCTTAAAAACTAGGTCCCACCTACATTAGAAACTCCCACCTGGATTTGAATATAGTAGGTCCCACCTAAAAAAATACTGCTGCCTAGAAAATCCATTATAAAACATACCCAGAACCAAAAGAATTTTATAGATTTTAGTGCTCTAGATTAGCTTAAAACACCCCCAAATTTACACATAATTTAAGAAATCATATACTCAAAAATATAACTTTAATCAAAATGTCTAACTAAAAACATTTAGATATTGAAGGAAGGTTCGCAATACTAAATCCCACCTAAGTTTTTTAACTCCCACCTTAGCTGGTTTGCCCCACCAGAAAGTCAAAATTTTTGGAGTCCCGACTAAATGTTCGGAGTGCACTCTATGACTGTATACCACGACGTTAAAAGTTATCTAATGTTGAAAAAACATTTATTTTGTTAAGAAGCAGTAGAGTGTTTAAAGGGTTGATCTGAACTTGGTCCGGTACACGACCAGTGGCGGATCTGTACTACTTCTCAACATACAGGAGGAGTGTAAAGAGTAATTAAAATACCGTTATTCTTTACAAAATTGTCATATTTAACGACAATTTCATCATTATACTACATTCTCCTGTATTTGAGAAGTTTGACTGTACCAGTCCCGTACGGGATTTCAATTTCATCGAAATAGTACTATGTATACCTTCTTAACATTGAAAGGTTCGGTACAAGGTATTGAGAAATAGTACTGTATACGCCACTGCACGACAGTGAGCTAATAGGACCTAGGTTTCCTAGCTAACTTGATGTTGTTTTAGCGCATCAAATCGTTATAAAGAGTTGCGTGATGATTAATTTCAAATCTCAAATTAAAGCCACCCAAAGTATGATGTATCACTTCCTTATGATCGAACCTGTTGGTGTATTTTAGATTTATGAATAACAAATTACCTATTTAGTTGGTAGGGTGATGTTTTGAACTTTATTATTATGACCTCGTTTGTGGCCATGGCCATCATATCGAAACATTAACAAGGCAATTTGTCAAAACTGTGGGCGCTAATTGATGATAAGTATGATAAATATGTTCAATGAAAAATATGATGTTATGGGAAACTTCCTGTTGATATTCATGTTGTTGGATTGTGGCGAAATGTCATTTCCTAACAGCAGTTAGCCCACCGCCCACCTCCCACCTTCTCTTCAGTAGCGGATCTAGAGGTGAGGCTCAACTGGAGGCGGAGAGTAAACTGTAATTACGTTGTCATACACGTTGTCACACGTTGTCACATGCTGTCTTTTCGGATTAAATGGTATTAAAAACAAAACAAAATATTGTTGGTGTTAAACAAAAGCTAACTTGCGACATCTAAGAATTACAAAGTAGGTTATATAATTTAATTGTAGTTTATTTTTCTCCTTATAGTTGAGCCGCACTTCTAAAACCCACGCTCTTTCCCTGGAGCACACATTACAACTCGCACTTAAGGCCACTTAAAGATAATCAAGGGACAGTTTCAGAAGTTTGCAAAGCTGTCCAGTTGTCAGCTACTAGAAGTTGAATAAAAAACTTCCCTCGAAGCAAATGTTAATTATCCACTGCAGATTGTTGAGTACGTTTTATCGGGATTTACTGAAAAACTTTGAAAGAACCAATGTTACGAATTGCCAATGGCTCCTGGAGAACATTAGGCTATTCACTTGCTTACAGCTGCGACAACAAAAGAATAGCATGGCAAGCTAATGAAAACAATTACAAAAGAAGCGGATTAAAAGTATATTCATTACGGAAATATTGACTAATATAATATACCGAATTTCCTTTTCAGATAAAATGGTATTAAAAAAGGAAACAAAATATTGTGTTGGCATCAAACAAGACTTAATCTATCTTGAACAATTTGAGTCGCAGTCATGAAAAGCCGGTAAATACAGGACGCGAAACTTTTTTATTGATGAAATCATTTTGTGATCAATGCATTTTCCTGCAGTCATTAATTTTCTTTTAATTTTCTTTTGACTATGATTAATACTTTTCATTGAAACTTTCATATTTATTTTTGGTTCCTTTCATGTTTAATCATTCAAGGGCGGATCTAGGATGTCCAACTGAAGACAATGATTCACCTAATTTATATAAAGTAAATTTGAAAAGAAGTCAAAAGATTCTGCAAATTGTATGTAGATCCGTGGCCGAGTGGTTAAGGACTGAGAACTCAAAGGGTTCCTAGTTCACTTTTCATAAGTTGCCATGGTGACGTCTTATAGACAAGTGTTAAAAAAACACTGGGGAGAGTGCATTCAGAGAAGCAGCCTGGCCCTAAACTGGATTAGACAGATTTAATTTGCTTCTCTCTTCGCTCGCCACTTACTTTCAATGATAGGGTCGGATCTAGACATGAAGCAAACTTTCAGTAGGAGAGTGAGCTAAACGTTAAAATATTCTTACAAAATTTAGTACCGTGGAATCTCTCTATCTCTATACTACTCTCTATCTTGAACTTCTCTCTATCACGAACATAAAGCTTGG
>JAUKWF010000373.1:0-12695 GCA_032356525.1 Eutonina indicans
GCTAGACGTAAATTCTTTTTTTTATTAACAAAGTTATGCTCTGCGAAAAAAACAATCATACTTTGTTATATTTCCTGGAATTTCTCGTTGTTTCATGTCCATGTCTTTTTCTGATATTTCGAAAGAAAGGAGTACAGGCAACGCATATCGCTTTTTCTAACGAACTGACTTGTTAGTCAAAAGTGGCGAGTTAGAAATAGTCCTTATTCCTTTACAGAGGAAAATTGATGGATGCAAATTGAATGCTTTTTTTGGAAAACATGATTTACTCTTTGTGCCACTCGCCACTATATCAAAGCAACTTCGTGTTGGTTGTTAAGACGTATTTTGTGTTGAAGGGAACAACCGACTTTTACAAAGAAAAAAAGAAAGATTGGTAGGAATAGCATTTAAAAAGTTTGCGGTGGCCAAAATATCTGCGTGATTCATTTTTTTCCGGTATGCGTGAAAATTCATTAATATTGTAAGTAAAATTCATTGCCTGACCAAATTAAGAAAATATTTTACCTTAACCTTTTTTCATGCAATTGAAACAACATAATTTTGTTTTTGTTGCAATTGCATGAATAAGTTTGCTTCTTGTCCCCGAAGCTTCTTCCACCAAAACAAGATGTATCTTTTTCAACGTTTTTCCATAGACGTTAAAAAGACGTCTTGTTCTCGATAGCCAACACTATAGATAACTAACATTTTCTGCAACCAAAGTTTTCCGTACGAAAGTCTGTTAACTAAATTTGTTTAACTAAGGCAATACGTTTGTCTCATTTGTCGTTTTCCAAACTCGTTTTAGAGACTTTCTAACGGAAATCTGTTTCTATTTTAAGTGTGCAGGAATTATTAGTTAGACGAACTTTTACTTACAGTATTTGTTAATAAAATAATTTAATAGTAAAACTATGTTATGTTTATCAGTAACTATTTCTAGCAGAGCCACATGAGTCGGTTGGCACACGATGACCGTCTCAACGTACAAGCAATGTTCAGACAACGTTCGCAGCGTCATGTGGATGTCGATTGAACGTAAAAACGACATGCTGTGGGACCACTTAGTCGCCCTATGTCATTCTTCTTCCGAGGCGCTTTTCTCAAAGTCATGAGCACACATGTTCACCCCTTTGTATCGCCAAATTTAGATCATTTCATTTTCGCTTTTGGACACAACTTACGTCAGAATACAACACTGTATGATGGCAAACATTCAACATTTTTACTTAATTCGTAAGTATCTTTATCCTGTAATTTAACATACGATGATGTTTAATCATTGCTAATACTAGGACCTGTTATTCTTTATACCCCATATTGTTTTTGATTAAAAAACACCTTGAAGTCACACAAGTCAAGTCTTCATTCAAAACACCATTTTAAGCACCAAATATCTTTTTGACCGTGTAGCCCTACAAATATAAAAATATTTCATGATAAATAACTTAATTTTTACCTGTAATTGAACAAGCATTGTACGAAAAAGAAATTGTCTGCCGTAATTATCTCCAGGTTAGGAATATTTTGGTTACCTTTATTATTATAAAATATATTCCTTATCTATAAGTCAAACTTCTCATAAGTAACGAATTTTTGAGGTGGAAACGCTGAGACAGTTTGGCAGACGAAAAACTTTGAATATACCTAAAACTAGTTTCGGCCTAGATTGAGCCTTAACTGATGTCTGTAATGGTTGCTCTTGGCGTATTCAATAAAGAACCTGACATCTCAGCACCAAAGATATATAGTATACTTATGTGCACATAATAAACTACAATGTTTGACAAAACCTGTTGCAACAAGTGCAAATTTCACGTCAGAAAAACCACGTTACCAAAATAAAATCCCTTATCAATTTTGTTTTCTCAACTTGATACAGCAAATACGGAAAAAAGTTAGCCTCAACATTGATAAAGAAAAGGGGGAGGGGATTTTTAAGCCTGTATACAAAAATTGTTTTTTGGATTTTTCGCAACAGTTTTGTCGAAGATTTTAGGGCCGAGACATATACACAGATTACACTTACGGGCATTGAGTAAAAGAATAGGGCCATCAACGCTATCAACATGGCTACCACCAAGAATTTGAGCAAACAAAACTTGTATTGTTCCCAGATCATGTAACGTAACGATTTGAATGGATTCATAAACCACGTGAACGAAGTATCTGGTCGACTGAAAATCAAAACAAATCATAGATGTCATATAAGAGTAAAAAATAATATTATCAGTTCAGTATATATACGCAAATTAAACAAAGTTCGCAAAATTGGTACATACAGTTAAAAGTTAATTTACGAAACACTCAACTAAAAAAGTTTAATTTCAATTTTAACAGCAACAAATTAACATATAAATCACTGTTGTTAAAATGTTCAGTGAACAATAAGGTAATTCTTATAAAAAATAACCCTGAAATTTTAGGTGAACGAATTTGGAACAAAATAAATGTACAAGAAGATTTGTTTAAAAAATAACTGTATAGTCACATACTTTGGTTTTTCAAGTGGTTGTGGTTCCTCTCGACCCAGACCACAAGGCGTCTTTTCAGCCTCTTCTTGAGTTAACAATTCCAATTCTGCTTCTACTTTACCGGCCAGTTCAATTTCTTCCAAATCTAGTGTATCGAAGAAAGAAAACATTGAAGACGCGCCTTCATTAATAATTTTTATCAAATTTAACTAATTCTGGTAACTGTTACCTAGCCAAGATTCCTCGCGAACCAGCTCTTACGTTATATATAATCTTATAATATTTTGCTTGATAAATAGCCGCAACGATAAGATTCTTGAACACCATCAGGAATCTAGACTAGGTAATGGATTTATATCCCTACCTTTATTCGAAGCGGTCCTGGGTAGAACAGGTGATAATGAATGAATTACATTCATTAATGTGCATTTTATATCTTTCGTTTACCTTGTATTGCTACCGGTACATATACATGTTGAAGATTTTGGGAATTCTTATTTCCCTGAATACGAGAGCGGCAGGAACAACTTGAGAAAGTGTGGGGTATGCTTTTGGGTTGGGGGTATTTTTCTTAAAAGAAGAGTCCAGTAAAAAATTATATCGCAAAAAAAAAAAAAATAATAATAATTTTCATTGCTTTTTTTTCAGAGGGTACAAATCTTTTTCTTGAAAATGTTTCCGATTGGACAATTTAGACATTACGGAGGTGTGTTTATTTATTGGAGTGGCACGCTTCATTGCAAACTATCTCAATACAAAACACTCCTTCGTTAAACATTTATTTTGTACCAGTGTTGACAGCAAACGGCCACCATCCCTTGATGTGTTTGGCTTTGAAAATGGAGATGGTCTTCTCTGCCTTCGTCGTGTCCAAATTACACGTTTTGGCGGTTTTAGCGCCTCGTGGCATGTGCGCCAAATCCAGACATAAATCACCTGCGGGTTGAAGAAAATTTAAATTTTCAATTTTATTTACAATTGCAGTGTCCGCTATTTGCTTGTCCGCTAATTAAAACTTTTCTATAAGAGTTTGACCAGAATTCTGCCTGGGGAAAAGGAATCTTTCGGCTAACTAGAGGTGTGACATTTTATAGTGAGTATTAGTAGTGGATCCAGAGGTTTGCAAGGTTTGCTGCTATACGACCGCTCAGAAATAGAAAAATTTATTTCATCAGTAAATAGTTCGTACACTCAATTATTTCGACGATTTAATTGCTTGATTTCAATCATTTTCTGAATTTGCGAACCCTTAATTTTTAGCAGAATCCGCTTCTGAATTTGAACACTGGACTGCGCATACAGCTTTAACGTTCCTAAGCTTTGTATGGCGTTCCCGTGCATGAACAATGATATAAACAACTACAAGAAAAATACAAACCGATAAAGTCATCAGCTGAAAATGCATCTGCGTCCCATACTTGAAGCGTTAGCCTGGATGGCACTTTCTCTTCAGATTCATCCCACGAGAAGAAGTTAGCCTGTGTAAACATTCGAATTGAAATTAAAGGTTTGATGAAGTTAAAACCTATATATCCTCAATTCATTTCTTAAATAATTATTCAGATAATTATTCGGATAATTATTTACCAATATGGGTTTTCACTACATTGTCTCCTGGTCATTGGTTAATTCATAATAAATTCACTTTTTAGAAACTTTCAATACCTTATTGGCCCTTTGATCACCGGCCCTTAATTAACGCCGCCCCTTTTAACGCCGGCCATTATTCCGCCACTCGTATTTTGGCTTACCGCCATTTAGGGACGTGAAAATAAAATGTAATGCTTTTAGGCACTTTTTCTATAATTAAAATGTTAAAAACAGCAAGATAACAATATTTCCAGCTTGAAATTATAAATTAGCCCTTTTTACAGAGGCCCTTTTAACGCCGGAGGCCAAAAACTACCGCCATTTAGCGCTGGCGTAAAAAGGACCGATAAAGTATACAGTATATTTCAAATAATTTTTATTTTGCCAAAGTGGTACTTTGGTCCCTGAAATAAATACATTACGGATAGTATGAACTTGTCACATTACCATTTAAATGTCTCATTTCTTACCTTCTTTTTGATGACAATTTTTTCTTCAGCTTTTTGATATTGAAAAGGGAAAACAAAACGCCAGTTGAAATTTCCTTCACCAGTCAATGAACGATAATGAACGTCTGTCTGTTGTTTCTCGTCCTTCATACCTTCCAACCAACTGAAAAAATGTATAAGTTTTAAACAGTTTTTCTTTATATATAGGGCGTACGTATGTGCCGCCCATACGTAAGTGGCGTTATTTTTAGGCTGCAAGACCAAGTACTCAGAAAAATTGTAAATTCTTTTTTCTCTAACAATATGTCTCAATCGATTGAAGATAAGGTCAAAAATTATATTTGCAGGTACAAAACTTTAGTAAATAATGGGGAAAAGTGCCTTATTTTCTGACTTTGAGCAGCAGCAGTAACCTTCCAAGCGATTTGAAGTGCATAGACTTTGATCAATCCTGACAGATTTGTTTTTTTTGCATTGGTCATTTAACCCCTTACGACTGGTAAAAAATACTTATATTTGACCGATCAAAATGAAATAGGTCAAATAACCGATCAACGTTTATTTTGACCACTCAAAGAGAAATTTGTACCGATCATTTGTCTTGTTGATCGGTCGGTCAACGAGCGGTTAAATGCAGCGGTTCTTGATCGGTCAAAATCTATGTATTCTAAGTTGGAAGGTCACCTATACCCGTCATTTTCTAAGGATAATATTAAAACCGTTCATTTATTTTACTATAATTGGAAATCGCATACGTACCCTTTGACATAGATATCACTACAAGCTTCACCAGTTACCAGGTTAATCTCATCCATCAAAACATCTTCAGTATTCCAAATAACCACACGGAGCTCGTATCTAAAAAAAAATAAAAAATTATTGTGTCTACCATCCAACACTGGAGGATAACGACAAGAAAAGCCAACACTACTCGGATGATTCAAAGAACACACCGCTCTTTAAATGCTGATATCAACCGGAACAATAAAAATATTTGGTTAAATTTCCTTTATTCCTTATCACAGAAAGGCAAATTATTTCTGTTTACTGGTGAGTTATGATCTTTTTTGAAAATGCGAAACTGTTTCTGTACAATACTCCAACAGAATGCTGTAAAAACTGCAAAAACACAACGTCGACTCCAGAGAGATACTTCTCTTCAACGTGCGTTCTAAGGCCGCGTATAAATTTCGGAAGCACAGCGAGGGGGAGCGGTGCTCAGTAGTGCCCTTTCCTTTTTTTGCCGACCTCGTCATTTTGAACTGCTATATTATTTATTACTTACGTGGCCGGTTTACGAGGAGTGATTTCGACAGGTGCACCAGGAGACGGCATATCCATAGCAAACATGTCTATCCATAATTCAAGTTTACCCTAAAAATTCGAAAAGTGTTATCCATTAATTCAAAAACATGTCTAGCTATACTATCATCAAAAAAAGGAGAACGACCATATGAAATGTTATCATTTATTTCTGACCCGCTGTATATTCTTCCTCAGGGGTATCAATACACGGGTTTCCAAGTAAGCACATGGCTTTAAATGAACGTGAATTTAAAAAATAATCGAAATTTGTATGCATTTTTACATGAAATCAGTTATTTGACTGATCAACAAAGCATTTTGATTGCCGATAATTCCATATTTCTTCATTTAATGACTTTCAAAGGAATCAAATCGCATGAAGAAATTTCGAGTAATCACGTGAAACGGCCTCTGTGAATTTATTATGACACTATCGTGTATCCTCCTCTTCCTACTTACTTGTTCAATGCCTGGTTTCTCTGGGTTGTAAAGCGACCTGGTTTCAACATGCTCTGGTACCAAGTTGAAACCTTTCTTCGGAATACGCTGGAAATGGTGAAGTGCTTTCAATGCGCATGGCTCGTCTGATGGCTTCATATTACCTGAAAACGAAATGAGAGTATTTAGATTATTTACAGGGTTGCCACTTAAAAATTTGAATCAAATTATAGGACTTTTTAGGATATTTTAGGGCGATTTAGGCTGATTTTTGAGGACAAATCGGAAAAATTGGCCTATTTTTATCTGTAAATTTTAGAACAATGGTCCAGATTTTTAGGACACCACAAATATTTCCATTGGTATATATGTTATCTTTGTCCACAAGATTAAACTGAAAACATTTAACACTTGTTTTTCCTTTCTTCAAGACATTTTTACTTTTGTAAAACAACGCCTACATTTAGGACACTGACAAACATTTATTACATTTTAGGATTTTCAGGACAGGTGGCAAACCTGTATTAAGTATATTTGTTGGTATAACGACCTTTTCATGATATATTTCTTGAACACAAATTTTCACAAATCATAGACAACCAAAAAATCAACCCAATTTTACAGAGATTTTCGAAAGAAATTTCAGAAGAAATCGGGTAATATTCTGATTTGGCACCTGGTTCATCTGTGATTGTAGGCGATGCAGCGAAGATCATATTTTCGACACGACATTTTCCAGGTGCTGTGTAATGAGGCCCGTCCAGACCTTCATCTTTACAAATGCGCGCCAAGATTTGTGTCGGCTTCATCGGGTCTCGCCATTTGTTAAAACCGAACCTGAAATATAACAGCCGACCGTAAATTACCTTCGTTCGAAATTAATCAATCAAAAAATTACCTTATTTAGTAACCAACGCCAACAGAAAATTACCTTATTTGTCAAACAACCGTCCAAAGATTTAAACCGCTCTTGGCAAAACATATTATATGAATGTTATACAATTAAGATCTTGTAATGAATTTGGGCTTAAAAGTATCATGTCCTACAGAATTTACCAATCAAATTTCATTACAATAGCGTAAGATCAAGTATCGGCGGAACGAATCAGATCTTAGTATGTTTTGTTCCGTATCTACTGTCCTGTGATATTTTTTAAACACACCAGAGACTTATTTCCAATTTAAAATTCTGAAACGCCAAGGGTAATGGGCGTTATATAAAAAAAACCTGATGTACATAAATATTTGAGAATAATAATACAACTTACGTCGCGTAAACGGTGGACAGACCACACGTGGGCCTGTGACGAGAGTAGAATCGGTTCTCGATATCAACTCTCGTTTCACCGATTAAATCGTCGGAACCGACCATATCATAATCGTAAACACCGACTGTTAACATGTTGTCCATCGGAATAATAGCTTCGAAATCGAACACTCTAAACGGGAATATAAATAGCTTTCACTGTGTTATCATTAAAATTTGCGATGTATGTAAACAAGAAAACTATACTTCAGACCATTTTTGACATAACATAACAAAAATGAAATTACATGAAATATTAACATTTTTTCTTTTATGTATCTGTATATGCACAGAAGCGGAAGCTTAAAATGACTGATGTTGTTTTTTTGCCTAAATGCTTTTTTATATCGGCTCACGGCTTCAAACCCACAAAATACGGTCACCTCACCCCACCCCCCCAAAAAAAAAATAAAAGAATCGCCGTGAAAATTGAACAAGAAAAGAAAAGGCGTACTGTAACCCTGTCGAGAAAGGTTTTACCAAATGATATCCAATAAAAGGATACCGGTAGTACATCCATCCAATCAAAACTCACTGTAAGTGTAATCAACCAATCAAAACGTATATCCCCAACTTCATTGTTTTAATTTACAGAATTAAAATTAATTAAACTATGGCGATAATTAACGCGCCACATCCATCTTTTTAGCCCGCAAACAGGCGACCAGTTAAGTAGTATAGATTAGATATTATTATACAAACATTAGCATACCTTCCAAATATGGGATTGAGTTGTTTTGAAACGTAATTTTCACGATCTTTCATTTTTTGTTTTCCAAGTGTGATAACTACATAAGGATCCGACTATATGTTAAAAAAAATGAAGAAGAATTATAATTTTCTATAGAATCCACGGTTAATAGAAATATCAATTTTCAAGCCGGTATAAAGGGGGAAGATGTTAAGGGTATGAATAAAAAAGAATCTTTAAAGATTTTGGAAAGATTCTTTGCGGATCTTTTAAGACTTTGTCAAAGATCTTTCAAGTTCTTTCCAAGATTTTTAACCAGAAACTGACTGTTTGGTATCTGTACGGTGAGATACCCGGTGAAATACTATGCCCGAGGTCGAAAGTGCAGACCGAGCTTGTGTTGAAATAACAACACAATAACGTTTTTCTTCTTTCGCCCTTTCCGCTTTCTTTTGTTTACATTTTCAAACCGTACGGGTTTGTGAAAATGCCCTCGAGATTTCCCGCTAAAGACATCTAAACCAATCAAAAACGCGGATTTAGCCGTATACAGTCGTTTTTCAAAATGGTGTCCAGTATACTGGTCAATAAAAAATTTAATTTGAACTCTATAGCCCAGGGTTCTCAAGAGTCTCAAAAACAAAACTCGGTCACTCAGTGAAAGTTTGATACACTCCCAATATAACTTTCCCGATATATTATCAAGTCTAATCCTCTGTTTATCCTTGGATTTCTTAAGCACTTTTAATAATTGCAGTTTTAAAATTCTTAATTATTATACTTACTCATGGACTATTGTTGTCATGACAAATATCCACGAAAATAAGGTTATATACTCGGGAAAGACGTCTTTACTTAAATGGTTTTACAGTTTGGAATTGAAATCAATTTTCTGGTATAAGCATTACAAACCTTTCCGTTAATATCTGTAGGGTGGAGATCCAATGCCTAATACAAAATAAAGAATATATATATTTATAAAGATCACAAAACAGAATAATCAAAACGAAAACTATTAGTGTATTAGCCTGTCTGTTTTTTTATTTTATTCATAATTTTGGACTCTAAAAAATAGTTTGACAATAAATACACTAATAAAGTTTGAAGTATCCTTGATAGTTTGCTTTTCTACAAACCCAAGATGGGTTCATTTATGCACTTGGTCATCTTATTGAAAAGCCACTGACTATTCTCATCATCTGCTCTGTCCGTCAGTCATACATAGTCAGTTTATATTTACGCCTTTTCTTTTCAAATTTCGTTTATGAACAAGAAAATTTATTAACAAAAAATCTTACCCTGATAATGTAGCAGCGTACTAAAACGTTAACAGGTTCGTTGCTAGGCAACTTGAAGAATGACGCAGTTGGACTTTCAACTTCGAGGAATTTAGGCAACGGATGTTTCCATACTTTGATAGCTCCCTAGAAAGAAAGAAAGTATAACATTATAGTGTAATCATAGCGTAACGAAAACGTGTTAACTAGCGCTAGATATTTGGTGCAGGAAACATCAGTAGTGGACCTAAAGAACTTCTTCTTCTGACACTCATGGATTATGGATATTTTCTTATCTGATACAAAAGGATTTTGGGTATGAAATGTAGTTGTAAATGTTACCTTGAATTTACCCACAATCCTGTGCTCGTCGTCATCATCATCTGACGTTTTCTTACCCCGATACAAAGGGAAGGAATGAAGCCAATCGTTAAAACCATAGTAGTCGATAATACTCTCCAACTCTTGGCGATAAATCTTTAAAAACAAAAAGACAAAGTCTAAAGGGCAAAAGGAAAAGCAATAATCTTGAAAAAAAAGAAAGAAAAGTGTAAAGGTCGGAGGTCAGAGGACAGAAGCGAAACTATCGAAAAGATAAAGTACAAAGGACAGAGGGCAAAACATCAAATAAAAAAAAGATAAACTGTATCAAAGGAACGGTCAGTATTTAAGGAGTTTCACGGTTATTATTTACCAACAGGTTTTTTTTTTCTAATATGTATCAATTCATAGTAGTAAACGTTAGCTCTAAATAAAGTAGCTTACTGTGCAAAGATGGTAGCAGGTGTAAAGGTTTTTTTTTATTAAATTTAGTCGATTTACGTGATCCTTAGATGCCTTGTTCAAATGTTTTCGTTTATAACTTTTGAAAGGAACATAATTCAAATTATTCGTTTTTTTGCAACCCTTAACTGCAACTCGAATCCTGAAAATACAATCTTCACAAACATGCCCCGCTCGTCCCATAGGTATTGACTAATTTGCCGCCTACTCATACCCTTATGCGAGATGAACGCCTTACCTTAGTTCTTGTGATCTTCGGGTTGGGTTTTTTGATTCGTTTTTCACTTTCGATATCACCATCTTCAATGTTTTTCGATTTTTTCTTCATACTTTCACTCGTTTTTGTTTGTTTGTATTCTTTAACCTTCTTCTCCTCTAATTCACGCTCGTCGTCTTTAACCGTCTCGTAATATCTGAAGAAAACAAGATGCAGTGTAAATAAGCCCTTAACAGTTTAGGCTCGTAATTATCTGATAAAACTGTAGTTTTAGCTAGAATAAGCCTAAACACAGATTGGTCTGACAGTAAAAGCTAGCTAAGTCCAAGATACAGCTCAGAAAGTGCAGCAATTTTACTAGTTAACCTCCGCTATCACTACCGCCCCTTGAGATCCCGCTAAAGATCTTAGCCTGTTATCTTTTCCCGTATGATATTAATTAGCATGTGCGCAATAAGCTGAAGTAAAAAGAAAAGACAAAAACAAATTTCTCTGATCACTACTCAGTTTCCGGATAAAAGTCTGAAGAACATACAAAGCCACTGTGAACTATTTATATAATCCAGGAATAGTTAAGAAAGGCCGTTTATTGCTCTCAAGAAAACCTTCTCTTAACGACCTATACTTAATTGGTGAAATTAAGAATTCTATATTTTATCTAATAATTATGGTACATTTGAAGTTGAACATTGGAATTTTGTTAAAGAAATAAAATATTGGCTTCACGAATCCATCAGAGTTTGGATATAGCATCGAAGGAAGTCACGGGACTAAATTTACCAACCTGCTCCACCAATCAAGGGACTCTTCATCGTCTTCCTCTTCGTCTCCCTTCTTTGGTGCATCTCCGGATTTTGCCTGACGAATAAAAGAGTAATACAGTTAAACTATAAAATGCTCTGCCTTGTATATAAACTCGTTAATTTCACCTTTCTTTGTTTACTGCCGATTCTTGCAGACTGGGAAATCGAGACGTCAAAACCTTAGTGAGCCAATCCAATACAATAGACTTTCATTAATAAAACTTAACCATAGATTAAAAAGATGTCTTGGTTAGCCAAGGAAATCGTCGAGACAATACAATACCTTCGTGAGCCAATCCAATACAACAGACTTTGATTAGGAAACTAAACCATAGATTAAAAAGATGTCTTGGTTAGCCAAGGAAATCGACGTGACAACAATACCTTAGTGAGCCAATCCAATACAACAGACTTTCATTAGGAAACTTAACCATAGATTAAAAAGATGTCTTGGTTAGCCAAGGAAATCGATGAGACAACAATACCTTCGTGAGCCAATCCAATACAACAGACTTTCATTGGGAAACTTAACCATAGATTAAAAAGATGTCTTGGTTAGCCAAGGAAATCGACGAATCAACAATACCTTCGTGAGCCAATCCAATACAACAGACTTAACCATAGATTAAAAGACGCCTTAGCTAACCAAATCTACTTAACAGTCTTTTCTTATAGATAACTTTATACATACCTTTTTCTGTTTACTACTGCTACTTTCCGACTGCAACGGTTCGTCTTTGTCATGTTCCTGATCGTCGACAGGATCGTCGTAAAGTTCAACCATGGCTTGTTTTTTCGGTGCCGGTGATTGAGGTCGAGACGAATCGTCAACTATAATAAATTGAACAAAATGAGAAATAGGTACTGTACAGTGTGACTTATGAAGAACGTGAAATAAAAGCTGTCCAGCAACACGGGCTGTTACGTTTTCCGCTTTTCTTTGTGAATGTAACATATAAAAAATGAAAGAAGAAAGGTGTAAGGTATATTTTGAATACAAGTAGCCATGATGTAGGCATCAGTTATGTAATTTCAAAAGGATCATCACACAAAACCAGCTATAACAAGTTAAGACGAATGATTTTGGTAGCCTTCTAAATATCTTTGCTTTATTCCTCGGCAAAAAACTGTCCTGATAGTTCATACTTTAGCCATAACACGATTGTTCAGTCGTTTCCAGCAAGCACACGACATTATTTTAACGTCGAAAAACCGACAACGCGACTTAGAGAATGCCGTATCGACGTTGAGTTGACAATGAACGAGTTGTCGTGTATTAACTGGGTTGAAAACGCTTAGTTAGAAAATAAATTGTTTACCAGTCCTTTTGACTTCAGCCAAGTGTTTGTAGTGGTCAGGATCTTGTAGATATTTGTGCAG
>JAUKWF010000374.1:0-12692 GCA_032356525.1 Eutonina indicans
AGTGTTTCACTAAAAGTAATAAACTTGTTAAAATAATGGCTTGTTCGAAATACTCCTTAGTTCCAAGACACACGAATCACCTGTTGAGCTAAACGATGCTTTCAACACATCTAAAGCTAAATTAGTTGTTGCAATCAGACATGACGTTAGAACCTTCAACACCGACGACAAACCTTTAAAAGTAACATCGGACATTCATGGTTGCGACAGAAATATTTTTGAATTGCGGTTCTTGAGATCGCTCCGGTGACCTACAGACTGAAGCACCAGAGTGCATGTGAAACTTCTTTTTTTACCCGCGTTCTTATTATTTTGATCGCGTTTTGAAAAATATCCATTGTTACAGAAGAAATATCGTCTATGATCTCATCAAAAACTTAATTCCTTTTTAAAAATGTATGCCTTTATCTTTCTTTGCATAGATTCTATTTATTTCGCGTGACCGAGAGCGAGCGAAGTTTGTATAAGGGTGTGAAAACGAAAGTGATGATCAAATCCGAGAATGAGCAAGGCGAGGTGAGCAAAAATAAGAGCAAGGATCTCGAGTTGGCTGTAATTTTCGGAAACTATAATAATAGCCGTTTTTTGTGTAATTTTTATATCTTTGGATTGGGTAAATGGATTTAAAATAAACTTTACACAAAGGATCTTTGTTATGTAAGCTATCGCGTGACATTAAAAAAATTAGGATTTTTGTTGATGAGGTTACGATTTAGGTAATTTTTGGTACTGGAAAACAATTCTTCATATCTTTTGATTGAGTGAATGGATTCAAATGAAACTTTGCACAAAGGAGCTTTTTTTTGTAAACTATCACGTGACGTAAAGAAAATTGGGATCTTTCTTGATGACGTCACGATTTGGGTAACTTTTGGTACTGAATTAAAAATAATCCTTTACATCTTTTGATTGTGTGAACGGATTTTAATGAAATTGGGTAAATTTGGTAAATTTGCACAAACAAACTTCACTATGAAAGCTTTTATCTAGACAAATAAAAAAAAAATTTGATGACGTCAGCATTTGGGTAAATTTTAGTACTGGAAAACAATTCTTTATATCTTTTGATTTCGTAAACGAATTTAAATGAACCTTTGCACAAAAGATCTTTGTTATGTAAATTATCACGTTACGTAAAAAAAAATTCCTTGATGGCGTCACGATTTCGGCAATTTTTGGTAGCTAAGGATATTAGCATTTTTATCAGCATAATAATCATTTTGCTGGCAAATAGAGAATAGTGCACTCAAGAGTGTAACTAGTGGCGCGAAACGCCATTGTTATGGAGTTCCATTTGCAAAATTCTTCACTATGCTCATCAGGGAACCAACCCTATATGAGAGAGTGCACTAAGGCCACCGTCTTCTGACCAGAAATCACCAATGCTATTAATATTACTTGAGAAAATTGAACCAGCTGTTGGAGTCTGAGCCAACACCATCTCCAGCTTGTAGATCCATTCATTTCTTCGTAATGAACTTACTTCCACAGCTGTTACAACCAGTCCGATCGGCAGCGAAATAGAATGGGTTACCATCTTGACAGCAGATTTTCAACATCTTCCTTCATATGAACACCTTGTCATCTACTTTTGTTTTTTTTTGGGGGGGGGGCTTCAACACAACATGGGACTACCAATCCAATAACGCTGACGGTATTTTTTGACTGGGCCAATAACAGTTGTTTAAAAGTGATGTTTACCCAATGCAATCAAAAACGTTTCATTTATCAATATCGAAAACATTCACCAATCCAGTCATCTCTCCGGTGGCGGATCCAGGGTGAGGCTTAGCTAAATAAGGAGAGTAAAAACGATTAAAAAGTCGTCAATTCTGACATTTTTGTAAAGGTTAACGACTTTTAAATACAGTTAACTTTCCTCCTGTAGTCGAGCCTCATCTGTGAATCTGCAAACTGCTCTCTATATTCACATGCCAATAAAAGCTCTCTTCTGCACCCTACAATTTCCCCATAATCTAAACACAAACAAACGATAATCAAATACTTTGCTCTTGTTGATTACACTGAAGTACTCCATACGTAGTCATAACTTTAACAACGCTTAACTTGCGGTTAGGGACGGTTTAAAGAGGAAACGACCATGCTTTGCAATAGACTTCTTGATTCAGGAATTGCTATCGATAAAAGCTATGAATACTTTCAAAAAATATTGTTACGTTAAACCAGAGCTAAAAAAACTGGGACACTGAATGTCAGGACCTGGCAAATAACCACAAAAAGGCAGCAACCGTTGACGAAAAAAATGAAACTGCTAACGACCTGTGTCATCTTAACGAAAAGCGTAGATCAGCATGGATTTCAACCATTGAAAATGTGGATATGAAATCATCCAACAGGAGAGCTACCATTAACAAACTGACAGGCAGAAAAAATGTTTCACCAAACTCAATCAGCCCTAATGCTATCGCTTATTTTCTTCTACACAATTGAAAGTTTAAAGAGCCAGAAAAATACTTTACAAGGCTTGTTAACCGCAAAGATAAAGCTGCATGGGACTCTACATCTGTAGACCAGAACCTACGTAATGGTTTGGCCGCTGATGCTAAACTGATGTCCGCAATGCATAAAAAGAAACAAACTTCCAAAGGTGCGGAAGTTGGCAAAAGTTGCAGCCGTCCTGAAACCAAATAAACCAATTAACTCACCAAAAAGCTATCGCCCTGTCAGTCTGCTCTTTGTTGCCTGTGTTGCCTACAAGCTGCTTGAAAGACTGATATAAAACCACACGAAGTTCATTATCGAATCTGTTCTCCCTCATGGGCATGCCGAATTTCGACTAAATCGTTGTAAATCGCTTTACTAACAGCATTTTATGTTCAGATTAGAAACAAAAAGTCAAGGTGCTGTACCCTGAAGAATGGTGTCCCCTTGGGGTCAGTGTTAGCTCTTGCCCTTTTCAATATATACACATACGACATTCCTATGACAACAAGTAAAAAAGTATATCTACGCTGATGATTTAGCTCTTCTGACGTGTGCCAAAGATTTCAAACCGATCGAAACTGTACTTTCAACAGACCTTAGAAACTCTGTGTGTCTACTTTAAAAACTTGCGTCTGAAACTGAACACAAGTAAAATGATTTGCAGTACTTTCCACATCACGAAAAATCTGACAGATTACGAACTATCGTAAAAAGGAAGGGTGAATTAATCCCATTTGAAAAAAAAACACCTAAGTATTTTAGGGTTTAGGGTGACCTTAGATCGTAATCTATAGTTCAAGCAACACTTGTCTAATACTGCAGCGAAGATATCTAGACGCTAAAGCCTATTGAAGAGACTTGTCGGATCCAAATAGGTTGCAGATATATCTCCTTACGCACATCTATACTAGGTCTCTGTTTCTCGACATCAGAGTACTTTTCTCCAGTTTTGGGAAACAGCGCCCACTGTAAAAACGTAGATTCAAGCCGTTATGAGTGTATGCGAGTTATCAGCGGATGTAACGCCAATAACTATCCTGCCAGTCCTTTGCGGAGTTGAACCGCCAGATATCCGCAGACAGAAAGATATTGTAAAGCTCTACAATCGTAGCCACGACAAATAAAAATCATCGCATGCACGAGAATTAACAATCGGAACCACTGTTCTAGAAATCTCCTCTCCACTCGCGTTCACGGTCTGGTAAACTCCATTAACAACGTAGTTTTGCCTGACAGCTGGGAAATAACAGCTTGGAAATCTCGCTGAATTGATATGAACCACCAATGCTTGGGAATTACATGGGAGTTTGAAATTTCGCAACACACCTGTTCCTGAGAATGGAATCTCGCCTAATGAAATCATATTCGTTAGGCAAGAGATTGTTTTTAGTGGAACCCATTTCACTAATCTTTAACAATGATAATGTGAAACCAATCTGGAAACTTTTGTTGAGCAAACGTGGAGAAACTTTGAGGATCCGTTTTTCATAAAAAATAACTGAAACTGAAGTGTTGGCATCCATTCTATCGCAAGATAGAGAAAAAGAAGAGGAAAAGAAAATGAGGATGTCCATCAATGATGAATTAGACATAGACAGATAAAACAGATAATGATATAGACCTACAGCTGGTCGGGATGTAATTAAGTAACCAGGGCATGACACCAAACGTGAACGAAGGAATGCTTTGACTGCCACGTGTGTCACAAGGCACGAGAGATGCTAAACTTAAGAAATGTTTATAATGATAGTATCAGGAAACCGCAAAAATGGCAATGTATGGCACGTTTAATATCACCGATAAAAGATAATATCACTTTCAGATTTGAGCATGGTTAAATAACATCAAGTATCTGTCCACGGTTCCAAGGTCATAAGAATCAACCATGACTCAACACCAGATACTGAAAGGTTGAAAAAAACTAAAAGGCTATTATACTTAAAAAAATGTTCACTTCATACTCGTTGTTTTTAGATTGGATTTCGTCTCAATGTCTACGATGAGATTATACATGACATGTGTATGTATCCCGCCTAAAGCAAGTTATTTTTGTATAATCCCACTGCAGAGTTATTATCTTTTTCTTCTCATAAATAGTTTTGATTTCATCATAAATTATGATATTAGTATTATTGTCTTTCTCTTCTCATAAATAGTTTTGATCTCATCATAAATTATGATAATAATATTATTATCTTTCCCTAATTATAAATAGTTTTGATTTCATCATAAATTATGATATCAATATTATTGTCTTTCTCAGCACAAAAATAGTTTTGATTTCATCATAAATTATGATAATAATATTATTATCTTTCCCTAATTATAAATAGTTTTGATTTCATTATAAATTATGATATCAATATTATTGTCTTTCTCAGCCCATAAATAGTTTTGAATTCATCATAAATTATGAAATTAGTATTATTGTCTTTCTCTTCTCATAAATAGTTTTGATTTCATCATAAATTATGATATTAATTCTCTCCTCATAAATAGTTTTGACTTCATCATAAATTATGAAATTAGTATTATTGTCTTTCTCTTCTCATAAATAGTTTTGATTTCATCATAAATTATGACATTAAAAACTGCATGACAATATGTCTCTCCTTCACTGTGTCTACACACATAAACGCGTCAAACATTATATTCTTTGTCAAAACATTGACAACAAAAACCTGCTCGTGATGACATTTTTTCTAGGAACTGAATGATGGTTTTTCATGCTAATGATTACAATCTTTGTTGTAACCACAGCACAAACAAAAAAACATATTGGTATACTATACATGCAGCGAAAAATGTTCGCGTGAGTTAAATCAAAAATAAATTGAGAAGTTTTCAGTAGTAGTAGAATGAGACAAGGTAAAAAGAGATATTGTTTGATTTCTTTATATGCACTCAAAATAGATGATGATTATGATAAATATTTTAGAATGCCTATTATGCTTTTGTTCTTACCTACTTGCAATTTACAGCATTTTTATTAATTGCAAATTACAGCTGCAGGCTTATTTTAAAATATTGTTCTGATGTTTTTGACTTGGCTATAAGTTCTATGCACGTTTGAATCGACCAATTAGCTTTTTCTCGCTGACAGCTTAATTTTTTTAAAAGTATTTTTGGTACATTTCCACTACAAGGGCAACAACTGTTCCATATCCTGACTAACAAAGGCTGCTTGCTATCTAATGGGTAATAATATTATTTTTACAAACCAAAAATTGTTTCTCTTCGGCACAAAATTTTGTATAGAACACACTGTTTGTGGTTTCCAAGTATGTAGTTAATGAAAGTATTATTTACTGCCATATTTCATTTTTTTTAAGACTACAGATATATATGTACCATAAATTCAAAACATGAAGAGCAACGGTCTCTTCCAAGTCAAAGGGTAAAAGAAATCCTAAAATTTTGATGCTCCTCTAGATATACCTGCAGTCATCCGGACAATAACCTAACTTATCTTCATTTTCATTTTACCATTTCCTTTTTAGAGTCGACATTTTATGAGCATATAAATCGTTAAAGACAACAGCAAGCACAATGAGTTTGATAAGCAAAAGCAAACGAAAACCATCTTTAACATCTATATCTGAAACAAGAGGGTCATCGTCATCATCATCGTCATCATCATCATCAATATCATCGTCGTCGTCAATATCATCATCATCCTCAAGTTATTGTGTGAATAATAACTTTAGTCCAGGTGCAACCAACGGGAAGTTAAATAACACGAATTGCAGAAAAAATCGACGAAGCTCTTCAATTTCTGAATCTTCACCGCAACCGAAAGAAGAGAAAAAACCTGTAAGGAAAAGATACTCATCTTGTTCAGACGCTTAAAGACTTAAAATAATGGTGGTTGTCTTAAAAACCAAGCCTATTACTCTTAGGTGCAATGGTAGAAAGTCGGGGAAGGGCATAACAAGGGAAATAGATTTTATATTTTTCTTCTGATTCCAAAAAGGTTATATTAAAATAATTGTTTTAAGTAAAAAAAAGCAGAGGGGGAGGGGCACCTAAAAGTATACCTAAAGATTTATTTTGTTAATCTGGTTTTTGGTGCATATGTTGCGGAGCTCCAAGGGGTCTATCCATCTAAGAGTCGGCGTTCGTCTGTGGTAACAAAATTCGCACTATGGTGTTCGTCACACAGCATTTAAATATAATCTATGATTATTCAGCCCTTTGTTTATTAATGTACATTCGCCTTAAGACGTATTTTTTAAATGGTTTCCTTAATCAATTTCTTTGTTATATATGAAAATTACATTATATATAAAACCTTTGTAAATACTGCCTTATTGTCTTTTATAGATACAATTGTATATATTATATTATTTTTTTTGTAAAAACAAAAACAAACTAAAATCTAGAATTACTTCCGCCTGCCGTTTTGATTCCGATGCAAGATGACAGACAGATCTTTAAATCTTCTTTCAAATGAACACATATTTTGCACTTTCAAAATTCGTCACATATAAAACGGAGTTACAAATCTATACAAGAGGAGCAATATTTTTAACGTTGTATGGGGCGTTGTTTGCACGTTAAAACGACGTAGTACCTTATTTCTAAATCTTTTGGAAAATTTAAACGTAATGTAAAAATCTTTTAATAAAAGAAATGTTGTCTCAAAGAAGTAACTTAAGACCGCAAAAAGTTCATTAAAACAGAAGATGAAATCGTATATGGGTATCGTATTTTTGATATCATATTTGTTTACAATACATTTCGAACAATAAAAGATTTATCATTATGTAAAGGGAGCTATAACAAAAATTATTGGAAGTTGGTTGTGTTCTACCATGAAGGGTTCTTCCACTTTTTATATATACCCTACTGTATCACACTTTTTTTAAAAAAAGAATACAATTTTAAATTTAGATGATAGATTTTCTAAACGACCAATTACATTAGCACGCAATTATCTCGTAGCCAGATAAATAAATACATTATTTACACATTCATTATGATATTTTTCATAAATGACAATTGACCAAAAGATTTCCTAGAATACTCAACAAAATACCAGGTATTCGATTTTGTTTGAAATGACGTTTAAAAACGTTTTAAAATGCTGTCCCGTCATCCTTTGCTCTCATAGCTCAAAATACTCCTTTGAGTCAATAATTTATGTCCCCTGTGTTTAAATTACATATTATTATTTCGTCATTAAGGCGGGAATCTTTAATAGCTCGCATTTTCGACAATGCAATGCGGTCTTTCTTTGTGCATCTTTTGATATAACTCAGAGACGACAAAATACAAACAAAAACAAAAAATTAAGCTGTATATTTTGACAAGCTGCTATAAAGAAACTTGGACTCGTTCCATCAAATAAATGGAATGAAAATAAATCTCGTATATCGAGGAGCTGTAGGAGGTTTCTACATGTCGTGTCTTATTACATTTTATTGTCTATGTGTTAAATAAATATTGATGAACGGAAACTTGTCAATAGATAAACATTTCTGACATGCATGCAACTGCACATAGATTTTTGTCATTCTCCATATCATCAAAATGTATAAACCTTTTACGCTTTCATCGTAATGCCGATTCTCATCTGTAGAACACATAAAAGAAACCTTTGTTCAAACGGTCATCTGAGAAAACACTCGTCTAAAAGCGAGACCAATCGAGACGTCTTATGAACTGGTTGTTAAACGTTAAAACCAAAAGATGTCTTTAAAATACGAGTTGATTTCTCCTAAAACGATTTTAGGACGTGTCTCATAAAAAGACGATTTTCAAACTTAGCGACATAAACATTTTAAAAGTATTACTGATATTGTGAAAATCTGAAAATCTTGTATTGTAATATTTTTTTTGATCAAGGGTACTGTTTACATGAGAATACGAGTTTCAGGTCAATTAAACTACAACTATCCTGGATACAGAGTTTGAAGCAGAGGAATAATTAATAAGAAACAATTTGTTTTATACAGGTTTTATCAAAAAAAGATCGAAATTAAACAAAAACTTCTTACACTTTACTGTATGTTATAGGCTTAGCATTCTAGTGAAACTGTGCGAATATACAATTTAAGGTTATTCGTTGTTGTAAAAACTAGATTAACTTATAAAGACACGAAAGTAAATGATGAGTTGATGTTAATGTTAAGAAGTTTATCTGCACTTCTATTCTTTTTTATATACCTTGTGTTTCATTACGATGTATATATAAAAAATCACTTAAAAAATGAGGTAGAAAAATCATAATCAGGAATTCCAATTCTAAATACGTTACGACATCAACAAAATATGTTTTAAGAATTATTGAATAAGAAATTAAAATATTGCTTAAAATATAACAGCACAATAACTTTGTTCTGTGCAATTTTTATATACTCAGCATTAAATATATATAAAAATAAAATACTTATACATTATAGCGAAATTACAAAACAAGTTTCTCAGATATGATTTTTGTAAAGATGTACACATTTATAAATCTTAATCATATGTTTTACCTTATAAGGGAAATACTGGGGAAATTACAGTAAGATGGGAAAAACCAATCATGTATATGTCCCAATTGTATTGTTATATATTTTCAAAAAAAAATGATGGGAAAAACCTGCTTTACAGAAACCTCTTAGTCATCAACATTCAAAGAAAAGAATGTATTAAGTTATTATCATTCAACAAACTTGAGATTGCGAAATGACTGAAAACTATATACTATACATACTTGGTAGACAAGTCATTAGTAGGGCGCACAGAAGCTGAAATAAATACTTTCTTTTCAAAAATCTTACTTTCAGAGATTTCAAAAAGTTTGTTTTCTTTTTTTTCAATTTTTTTCAAAAAGTGGCCTTTATATACCCTGGTACCACCTTAAGCTCAGAAAATCTTTGCCTTAATGTGCTTCGTTTTTGTTCAGGGATTCCAGCAACTTTATTTTTTTTCGAACGATCTGGCAATACTTTCTTTCTTTAAATGATACTTTACTTTTTAAAAACATTTTTTCTTTTCTAAAAACACATGTTCTTTTTAAAAACATTTACTTTCTTTTTAGGAAACATACTTTTTTTTTTTAAATCATACTTTCTTTTTAGGAAACATACTTTTTTTTAAAAAACATACTTTCTTTATTAAAACCATACTTTCTTTATTAAAATTTTACTTCTTTTATTAAAATCATGCTTTTTTTATTAAAATCACACTTTCTTGATTAAAATCATACTTTCTTTATTAAAATCATACTTTCTTTTTTAAAAACATACTTTTTTTATTAAAATCATACTTTCTTGACTAAAATCATACTTTCTTTATTAAAATCATACTTTTTTTATTAAAATCATACTTTCTTCGTTAAAAGCAAACTTTTTTTATTAAAATCATACTTTCTTGATTAAAATCATACTTTCTTTATTGATTAAAATGATAATTGCTTTATTAAAATGATACTTGCTTTATTAAAATCATACTTTCTTTATTAAAAACATACTTTCTTGATTAAAACTATACTTTCTCTTTTATAAAAGCGTTATTCTTTTAAAAAAACATCACACAAGAATCGCTAAATTCTGTAACTTTTTCAAAAAGTTATAGGTGAATAACAACTCAGGCTGGTTTTTATTTGGATATTCTTTATCTAAATAATTTATTTTGCATTATTATGACCGTAATTGGGGGATCTATTTTTCTAAAGATACTCTCTGTATTTACCTTTTACAAACTCGCCCATTACTGATATTCAAGCTCCTAAAGATAAGTTGTTTGTTTATCTACCAAAGTATAGACTATAGAGAACTAGTCCTTAACGTTTTCATACGTTGTGAAAATATTTTTGTTTCCTGAGTAGACTGGACAAGCTAAATTTACTTTGGACATTGTTCATTGTCTCGGATAAAGCAAATCATACCTTAGTATGACTGGAGAAGAAATTTGGGACTCTTTTTACCTTAAAACGTTGCAAAAAATTTTATACCTTTTTTTAATTGCTAATTGCCAAACCTTTTCGTTGCTTTTTGAAGCTTTATGTAATATGGTTTCACCCAATAAGATATTTTCTGTTAATGCTAGACTAGTTCTGGACCTTAATAGCGCGATAATTATGTCAAATTTCTTTTTCTTTTTGGTGTCATTTTGTTTTTATGACGTCATCATGAAAAAATCACATCAGCTTATTTATTTTACATTGAAATTAGTATGTGGTATAAGTTGCTCAGTAACTCAATGAATATTCACAACCAAAAGTTATTAACATTTTCAACTGGTACTAAAAAATATGATGATTTTCGGTTTTTGGTTCGGTATTAACTAAAGTCTCGATTATTATGGAAAAATGTTTATATTCAAAAAGAAGTACAGCATCAATTATCATTGTGATCAAAATAAGTGCTCTGTATGACATCCATTTAATCTTATATAATCCTTTGAATATTTTAGTGTGTGTTGTGATAAATCCATCCGTAAATAAATGAAAAATATAGGTCTTGCCTCGTGTTCAATTTACGTCAGAAGGAATTTATAAAACTCTCAAAAAGCATCTCTGTTTCAGCAGAGGTGGAACTAAACACGTGGCAAAATTTCAGGAGGAAAGTAAACGATAATTAAAAACTCGCCCAGTCTTTCAAAATTGATTTGTTATAATGACTCTTTTTATTAACATTTCATCTTACTGTTGATGAAATGATTTAAAAAATGACAACATCTAAAGTTCGATTTTTTTTTACACTCACATATGAAAGTATAAATACACATTCTAATCATTTCACTCCTACTAGCTGACACTTCCTGGTTTCAATCTTTCTTAACGAAAAGGATGCCTTTAATTGTTTATGCTGTTTTTTTCCCTAGTGGGGTATAGGGGTCAAAAACCTATCAGAAACACGTAGTTGTTTTTAATTAAGAAAACAAATTGCACTTAAATGTTTTCAAATTAAACTTTCGAAATTTTCTTAAGATGTTCTTAATTTTCTTCCTTACCTTTTTGTTTATCTCTATACTATTATTTTCATGAAAAAAAACAAGTACTTTGTTAAGCATTACTTACTAAACCTTAAAGCTCTAAAAATGTGATGTTCTTACATGCGATGTTTTTGTAATAAAAGGTGGTAGTCATGGACATTATGAAACTCAGGGGGCGGGTACAGATAGGTTCGCAATTACGAACATTGAAAAATTAATTGATAATATTTCATCACCCCAAATCATTGAATAACGTCCCAAATATCATTATTTTGATGATATCATTAACTGATTTTAGATATATTTTTTATTTTGCAAACCCTCAGATTTTAGCTGCATCCGCGGAATCAATAATACATGATGGGATGGATACAAGCACGAAAAGAGTTAAGGATACGAACCGAAAAGATTTATCTGGATTGTTGTTATTTTTTTTCCCAGCTATTATATTATAATATGTACAATTTAGTTACAAAATAGGAGAAAAATCTATTTACATTAAAAAATATTTACAATTTATATGAAGATTATTTACATAACGAATGATCTTGTCGTCACAATGTTTTCTTTTTTCTTACAGCATCTTTCGAAAACCGAGCTTTGCCAAATTATGACTAACCATCAGCAAATGATAATGACGATAATGATAATCATGTGATGATTTGATGAGTTGACAAACAATTTACCAGTTTTAACGTCATGTACAGTCATATTTAGCATAGAGGCGGACTCAAAATTTTAGTAGGAGAGTAAGCTATGGTGAAAAACTCATTAACTGTCACAAAATCTAACAATTATTGACTTTTTAATTACCGTTCACTCTTCTCCTAAAATTTTAATATACTTTCTGTTTTGCTTCTATTGACTGATGCTTCTGGAGAGAATGCCACCTTTCTTATGGTTGTTGACGTTGAATCGTTTTGTTAATGTCAGTGATGGTGGTTTGATTGGTGTTGTAACTTTTTTCTGCGTAACAAAGGTTGTATTATTATTTATTGGTGACTTCTTTGTTGATGGCGTAAATGAGGAGGAACCTTTTCCCATCTCTGTTGAAATTTTGCTGCTCATTTTTATTTGTTGTTGGTGGTGCAACCGAAACTAAAAAAAAAAAAATAATACATCATCATTATGATCAGTTAATGCAAAATGCCATTTTTTATACGATCAAATCCAATAAATCAGTTTGTGCTAAAAGCGATATCAATGCATACGCTACTGTAGTTTATCCACTTCAACGAATACAATTTATTGTACCTAATACAAAGATTATTTGAAAAAACGATATTTTTGTCTGTATCCTGAGCTCAAAAGCGTAGCAG
>JAUKWF010000375.1:0-12681 GCA_032356525.1 Eutonina indicans
TGTTCTTTCAGTTTCTTCTGTGTGTGGAAATATTTCCCTTTGTATTCTTCCAAATCTTTCTTGAGTTGCATTGCTTGGACAGCAACCTGTATAGGAGAAAAGAGACTAAGGTGACTTCACCACGTGATATAAATATCTAGGAAAACATTAGGGTTCAGACAAGCTTCAATTCAAAGAAATGTTTTCCCTAGGTTTTCTACTGAATTCTTCAATCCTCTATAGTTTATAGTCTTTACAAACCTCTTGTTTCTCCAATTGGACTTGTTCAACCAGTTCGCAACTTTTCTTGACTTGCTCATAAGCTTCCACTTCCCGCTGGTTACCACCGGCAACCAACTTACGTTGCTTCTCTAAGCTGTCGGAAAGATCTTGACATTCTCTAAGGCGAAAATGTTTTTTATTTGATTAATCAAATGGTTGATTGAAATTTGATTGACGTCTTTGCTTAGATCAATAAGTAATTTCCCGCTGTTCTGTATTTTTCCGCTGACGAGATTGTAATTTCCTGCTGAGACAAACGAATGTTTTTTAAATTTAAACCTCGTGATGAACCAGGAATCACATGCTTGATTTCGGGAAATTTTGGGATAAATTTCTTTCGTTCACTTTTTTTTTATCCCAAATTTCCCTCATAACATAACCATGTGATTACTAGTACTAATTCCACTGTGAGAAGTAGTGGGTCAAACATTTGTTGGTTGATGAATTCTCTCTAATTTCGAAGACAATTTGCTGTGTGTTAGCTTTCCTACGCCATTGATTTTTAGCAGTTTATTTTCCCCCTTTTTTGGTGCATAGATTGCGTAGTTTCTAGGTGTCTCTACTTAAGGGTTCCGAACCCTTTTTTCATCTGGCAATGTCAAGTCACGATATGACAGATGGTACTTTTTGATAGTTTAGACAATAGCAACAAAGCAGATATATATATAATTATATATATACAAACAATTTCAAACACAAACAACTCAAGATAATTTTTTGGTCGCTTAAATAAAAAACAGACATCACATAAAACAGACATCACATAAAACCGTCATTTTAACATCCAAACAACGTCATATGACGTTGACTCAATAAAATAAAACCGCTGTAACTTTATAACAAAAAAAGGTCAAAACAGGTCGAATAACCCCATTTTTTCTATCTACTCATCGAGCACTTTCCATTGTTACCATTTGTTTTTCAATTTGGTGACACTTTTAAACTTAAAATTCCACGTACCCCGTAAACCATCCTGAAAGCAAAATAGCGATGAAAGTTTATCTGGTAAAAGGTACAAGGTCTGTGAATATATGCCTGGTCTAAAGTAACCCTCTAAGAATTCTTATCGTAAAAAGTTTATTATTTATTATCTATAAGACTTACCTAGTTAGCCTTTGTACTAGCTTTGTTCCTGGCATTGAGTTTGGTAGGGATTTGCTGACGGGGAAATTGACAACTGAGTTCGGATCCTAAGTAAGCAAAAATTTTAAGATTATGAGATGAACAAACTAGTACTAGTTCGTATATATTTGAAGTTCTTTTAAACGCCCAACTTAAACATTTTCTCAGTAAAAAAATAAGGTATAAATTTGTGAATAACCGTTACTTTTGTCAATCATAAAAAGACATGAGAACGTTTCTTAAACGTTTCAAACTTGTTTTGTATTGCATGTGGTTGCTCAGTAAAATGGTTAATGGTGTAATATTTACTAACAAAAATGAGATATTTCACGGTATGAGAAATGTGAATTGAGACATACCTCTCGGACAGGCGTCTTGTAATAACTATAATAGAAAAGAAGAAAAAATAATTTAGGTTCCTTATTATTATTATTATTAATTCATATCTATCCAGGAAAGTCTCTTCAGTTTTATAGAACTGTTATCAACGAGGGTCCTGCCTTGCTTGCGAAACACTTACAAAGGAGCCAATTTTCACCACCGAAAGCCTCTACGTGGCGTTGAACCCGGAACCTCTCACTTCTGAACTCAGCGCCTTAACCACTCGGCCACGGATCCGGATATTCGAAATAACTTAAAATTATCAGAGCGAATTTCAGATTTACCCCATGCAAAATCCATTATTAAAGTGTTTTGAAGACACATTATAAAGTACCAAAACAAATTTCAGATTCGCCTCCTGTATAATTAACCTTAGAATTAATCTCACAGATTTTTAGAACACTTTGACGGATTTCGGATTCATATAACTTACTTTATTTCGGATTTGAGTTTTGTGATGACCTTATCCTTCTCGTCGACTTGCTTTCTTGCAGCGTACAATAAAGTTTCCAGATGCTTTGTTTTGGCTACTTGCAACTCTTTCAGCTTTTCCTGAACAGAAACACGAGGAAAATGAATAGTAAAAATAAAACGTCCCACTAGGTTTCAGTTCCAGATGAACTTTTAATGTGACTTATCTATAGTTTTCTTGAAACCACGTAGGTCGAGCCATCGTTAAAACTGTCTTCAGACAGTCAGCTAGTTTTTTATAGGTACGGCAATTTCAGTTTGGTGTTTCTCAAAATTTAATTGAAATGTTACAAAATGTTATATAATGTTATTATAATATCCCGTAAAATATACGCCTTTTTTAAGAAACGTAAGACATTAATTACGGTAGCAGCTAAAAGCGCAGACCGTATTAGTTTTGCCTTGGTACTACTCCTCCTCGTGAGAAGACATTTCTGCCTAGTAGACCTAAGCGTATACTTTTCTTCACGCAAGGCGGGCAAAATTTTAAAAATTTTAAAAATTTTCAAACATATCAAAAATTTTGTTTTTTTTCTAATATTTAAAATTCAAATCAAAAATTGCATAAATTTGCTGCTACCATTTAGAGCCATGTGGCTGTTTTTGTATATAAAGATCATTCCTTTTGGTAATATAAATGTTAACTTTTGGAAATATTGTTCATTAAAAGACATTCGTCTGCATACTAAATCGCAGCTAAGGAGGCTTTTCTCGGTGAAGGTACTTTTAGGTGCTTACCATTTCATCGCCAATCAAGCCTAAATCTTCCATTCCTAATGCTCCATCAGGATGGTGTTTTTCTTTCTACAAAAATAAATTTTAAAATAAATAGAATAAATTTAAATAAATTTAAAATAAATATAATTTTTCAAGGTTTCTGCATGACATGGTTTTAACATTTTGTGATATTCCACATGAAAAGGGGATAACAAAATGAGCGATGACGTGAGCATTTATTTAGTACTATCGTATCGTTGTATCGCTAAACTGAATGATTTTAAAATCGCTCATTTTTTCAGCACTTGCGTCAACGCTCATGTGAGTGCTCGATTGAGGTTCCCCTTTTCGCGTGGAATTTCACATTTATAAAGGCTTTCGAAAGAAGAAAATGCATGTTTGCGGACACCTTTTATAGTTTAGGCGTGTGGACATTTTATTTTATGCACGTGCATTGCAGTGGCGTGCGATACTTTGAATAACGAAATTACAGACGTGCAACTGTGACATGACATTATTTGCATCAAAGTGCTGACATGTGTGACATGTTTTGATGACGTCATTGACAGTATATCAGCCATGATTTCGAAATCTCAAGTGTTTACACTTCTTGTTGTCCACAATAACAAACGTATAAAAACGAAACTTTTATGACGGGTAAGATAGGGGGTTGTGGTACAAATAAAACAAGATAAGATAGCAAGTGGCTGTCTCAGTGAGTGGGATAGGTACAAACAGTTTGTGGATTGTGGATGATTGTACTGCATACAAACGTTCGAATCATGGAAAGTTTGTAAATGTTTCGGGAAGGGTGGAAATAGGAGAAAATCTGGAATTTCTTGTTTCTTTTCAGACTCTGAATATACGTTCCTGAAAGAAACGAGTCTTTAGGAAATAACATTTTTCTGAGCGTTTCAAATGGTATAGCTATTATGTAGGTTCTATCCAATTCCTTAAAGTATGCGAAGAAATCAGTCATACATTTTATACATGGGAAGACGTTCAATTAATACTTGTTCGTTTAGTTAAAAGTTTTTTTTTACTTGGAAGGGAATAGAGCGATGATTATAATATTGGGCTTACCAGAAATAAATAAATACTTACCTCAGCCTGCAATTCATTTTTAGTTTTCATGAGTCTCTCTTTCTTCAGTGTCGGTGTCTTTTGTTGAAACATGGAGACGGAGGAGGGTGCAAAAATATCTCCATCGCTGTCTCTCTTCTTATTATCTCTGTCGCCGTCACCGTCGCCGTCATTTTGGTTGTCGTCGTCATCGGATGAAAAGTCGGGTTCGTTCAAAATGCTTTCTCTCATCTTGTCGTAGAGCTTGGCATTTTCTTCGGCGATTTGTGTCGAACGTTCTTGCAGGTTTGCTAGAGATTCCTGTAAATGAATATGGAATTAGAATATAAGTTTAAATCATTTCAGAGGCAAATACAGCCTGACTTCAAATAATTTCAAACAGCTTAAAAACTAAATTTTCCATATACAGCACGGTATTTCAAAATTCCTATAATGAAACAAAAGTGAAATTTTTTTTGAAGGCTAAATTTTCGGTATTTCGCACTTTTAAAAATTCTTAAGAATATACAGTATAGACTTTTAATACCCGGACACCATTTTAAAAGTGACTGTACGGGTAAATCCGCGCTTTTGATGTTTTTCGCGGGAAATTTGAACAAACCCGTACTGACTGTTTAGAAATGTAAACAAAAGAAAGCACAATAAAATTTAAAAATATAAAATCAGGACCAGGTAATAAAAAGGATATTAGTTGCTTGTTAATCTGTACTGTACTGTACATTTTTTTAGGATTGCTAACTAAATAAGCGGGTAAAAAGTTAATGCGATCAAAAATTAACGCGAATTTCAAATTTGTTTTAAAGTGCGTGGTAATGAATGCAAATCGATGAAACTTAAAATTGTTCAATTAACGTAGGGGAAATTTACGCCCGGCATTAAAGGGGCGGGTTTTAATTCGTGTTAATTAATGTTCCGCGTTAAGTTTTTGTTATCGGTATATTATATGGCGTTAACTAACTAACTAACTATACAGTAAACAGGCAAGAAGGAACAGTTAATTCATCAGATTTTTTATGAGAACTTTGTTATTATTTTGTTAACTATATAATTGAACCTCATTGTCTGATGTTAAAGTTCAAATTTTAATATAGTATTGTAGCTAACCTAACATTTTCACAACAGAAATTTAAGTCATTTAAAAAATGTGTCACATTTGACCAATAAAAACTATTTTAATCAGATTTTAAATGCTTTTAGAAAAGTTTTAATTGGTTGAAAACTGACACATTTTTAAAAAGATTAATGATATAACACATTTTTTAACAGAATCTAAATTCCAAGAGAATGTACGTGTAGTAGTGTTTCCAAAAAATGTTGAATAAAAATTCTTAATCTTTAATTCCTTGTGTCGTGTGTCGAGACTTTTAAAACGTCACGCGCATGCGTTAGACAAAAAGCTTATCGGCGCATCAAAAGCTGACGTCACGCATAGTCTGAAAAAAATTACTTTTAATTTACCTAAATTGGTTGAACATAAAAAATTTGTTCGTTTCATTACATACATTAAAGTTAAAAAGCCTACCTAAAATGAATATCGGAAGAAAAAAGAATCGGTCAACAATTCTCTACCATCAAGCCCTGATATAAACCCTTTAAACCCAACCCTTTATAAAATATTTGACGGGTAAATAGTAGAAACTTTGAAGCGTATTGACATAAACAGGAAGTGAATGTCAGCAGAAATCTCCTTTTCATTATTCATGTTTTACTGTCTTGTGCTTTTTTTGTTTTTTTTGTTTTGTTATATTTTTGTGCATACTGTAACCCAAAACCACCGGTTTTTGAAGCTCTAAGGGTATTTAGAATATATTTCGAAAAAGCGACACCTCGATTAACTGAATGGAAATAAGAAGTGTTTTTTTAAGAAAAAACCAAGCAATATTAAATAGTGACTTTCAATTTGGAGTAGTTCATAGTTCTTTTTCAATAGTCAAATGTTGTTTTCATTTTCGTTCTTACAAAAATGAGGCTACGAAAGTTTATAGAGTCCTCTAGCCAGGTTAGCTTTATGCCCTCCTCCTTTTTATTTACTATTGATTGAATACACTCCTCCTGAGGGATGTATGTTATAAATACTTTATTATCGGACCACCTGTTTCATTCTAAAAATTCAGTGATGCACAAACAGTCTGACACTTTCAATAAACATTGAAAAGTTTTAGAAAGATCATTTTAAACTTGAAACGAGGATGCGCTCCACCCCATTAATCTAGTTAGCATCCTGCTATTTCATGGTTTAATCGTTCTCACCTTAAAACTTAAAACTAGCAAAAAATGAACAGGCTGCTTAGCTCTGTGTAGCTCTTCTTCAGGACAGCTATCTATATAGTTGGTATATTGATGTTTAGAAACTTTCATCGGAGTGTGTTTTAGTTTTTTTTTGTCAGCAAAAAAGACTCATCCATGACGACTTACATAGGAAAATTGTATTTATACTTTTGTCGGACAAGTGGGATGTGGGAATAAAGCGCACCTCTTTGAAACAGTATCGACAAAAAAGTCACTTTGAAAGAATGGTTGTACATGTCATTCCAATAAAAAGCAATCTTCCATAGGGTTAGCATTTTAAATTTTATTTATATATGTCAATTTATTTATTTCCTACTGAAGAGTATTGCAGTAAATTTTGAAATTTAACTTGAAGAATTTGATGATAACATCATTAGATGTAATGCTTTTCATTTTGAATTTGAACCTAACAAAACGCCAGTTTTCAAGAATAAAAGTTTCAAACCTTAATATTTCGGAAAAAATTGGAAACCTTAAAACACAACAAGTTTAAAACACATTACCTAACAGTTACCGACAAAAATTAAAACATTTTTTATAGACATTCAATAGACACTTTTAAAATTCAATGACTTCAAAGACATTCAAGGACATCCAAAGACGAGCAGTCACCCTGTACATACTAGTATAGGAACTGACACAGAAAACCTACCTGATAGAAATTGACTTGCTGTTGTAGTTGGTGTTCTACTGAACTCTGACTGTTGAATAAAGGTCTTAGTGTGTGAGCTGTTGGAATGTTGAGAGCGGATAACTGCTGTTGTTGATGATGTTGATGATGGCTTCTCTATAAAACACATCATAAAGATTTAAAAAAAAAGTCGCAAATTCTTAAAGGAATTAAAAAATGTCACGTCAAATTTTAAAAATCATATCAACTTTACTTATAAAATCACAGTGGATGAGTTTTATTTGTTGGAAACGTCGCCCAACACTCAGTGCTATTTCAATAACAAAACACTCCCCCGTAGCAATTTTTTGACAGTTTGGTAACACGCAGTTGTGAAATATTCAGCCTAGCTTAATAAATCCCGTTATCATAACACTGTAAGCTAATCATTCATTTATTGTTAATAAAGCTGAATAAAGCTTCAGATATTAATCATTCACCATTTGACTAAAAAAAATATGTATAAATGAGGAGGAGACGTAAAATGAATATACAGGGTATATAAATGAAAGTGAACAAAAACTTCTTACATTCTATATTCCCTGCGTATTGAAATTTAACTTTAATTGTCCAAATTTGATTTTAAATAAACAGTATAAGTCTTATCTTTGTAACAATAACAATAAAATAAAATACAACAACAACAATAAAATACAGTTTCACCCAAAAAGTTATAAAATGTTAAGAAGTTTTCGTTAACTTCTATTTTTTTACAGAAAAAACCGTTCTTCTTTAGAATAAAACACGAAGGAACTATTTTAATTTCGTAACGCTAAATAGAGTTCCCTCTTGAGAAATAAAATCACGTACATGATATGGTAGGAACAAGTGCTATGCATAGGATAATATAAAAAGAAAGTTTTAAACTTGAAAAGTACCTATATTACAAAACTTAAAACATTGTCAATTCTAATTCCGCACACACGAAACTATCCATCTATCGGACACACTGTAAACAATTTTCCCTATTTGTAGGCCATCCATACAGAATGTTTCGATGGCTAGTTCATGATAACCCATAGCATTTGCGTTTTGCTTTATACTTTCATAAAATGAAAAAGGTTTGTGAAACGCCGGAAAATCTTTTTTGTTTATTTACCATATTTGGTAAATACTTTGTTCCGTTCTCTCTGTTGCATAACATCCTCCAAAAAGTAATTTATCTACAGTAGAAAAGCAATTAAAAAGAAACATTAAAAACCCCTACCTCTGATAAACTTTGAAGAAAATTCTGTCGTTTATTTTCTTCTTCTCGTAACAGGATCTCTCTCAGCTTGATCACTATGTCAGATAAAAATAACATTGAACAAAAAAAAAACCACAGACATTTTGCAGTAACTTGCTAATATGACTTTAAATGTCAAAAATGATTGTTTTCATAATAATGAGTTTCTACATTTGCAACAGCTATATAATTTACACATTCTAAAATAAAGGATTAAACGTTTTCTGAACAAGAACAATCGTTTCAGGTATAAAGATCATCTTCTTAATACCCTCAGTGCTATAAATTCCACCAAACACAATACATAAGCTTTCTATTGTTCCCAGATTCCGAGAATTCTCTTTACTTTTAAAAAGTTTTTTTACGTTTTATTTCCATTTAAAAACACCCTAAAACACTTTAGTTTATTTAATTTAAAACTACAAAATAAAATAGGAGATCTTTATAGCTTCACAGCTGCAAACACCACTTTTTTTATTCGGATCAAATTCTCATACCTCTCTTAAACTTTTTTAACAGACATTGACAGGCAAACTTCCTGCAGGGCTGGAGACAGGATAATGTTTATTCTCAGGTTTTGAAATTAGATGCTTTATGTGCAGAAACATTTATTAACATGCAGTTTCAGAAATAATACAAAGAAATTTAAATATATATTTTTATATATATATATGTAAAGTTTTCACGTAAATACTGATATGTGAAAAATTTGTCTACAAACAGGATAGTATAATTTCAACTTTTAAAAATAAATATAACAAACCTTGGTCTGAAGGAATTTCTACTTTTTCATCCATATTGTGGCTGTATGATTGTAATTATTTGTCCAACATGGACTTTACAGTATGTCATATATAATTTGATTTTCTGTTAATTGTAAAAATGCATTTTCAATGTTTGTTAGATTTATGTATGTACATGTATATACATAAAACATGTATCTTATTTGACACAATACTAATCGTCAAAAGTCTAGTTTATACAGTCTCAGAAATCCTTCTTATTACACGGTTAATTTTTTAGGGCATAAGCCTGCAATTGTATAGACAATTTTTACACCCCAGTGCAATTACACAGTTAATTTTTCTACACCACTGAAGATGCTTATAGCCAATTTAGGTAGGTTCAGTTTCTTAAATCAGGCTCTGTAGTGGTCAAACCAAACAGGCTAGAACGTTTTTTTTTAATAAATTTGAGCTAATTCATCCATGAGGATATTGAAATTTTATCCGGGCAATCTTAGTGAAAATGCGATTGAAAATGGTGCATTTTCACCTTATATAAATTGTATAGAGCCAATATTGTTAGCCGTGTAATTACACGCTTAAAAAATCTACCATTTTTTGATAACCATGTAATTGCACAGCTACAGTGGTTTGGGCAATACCATTTTACACTCCAACCCACTGACCCACTCCGACCCACTCATAGCCCCTTGTCCTTATTTTCTGTCCTTGTTGCATCCAATTCAATTTTTCTTTTCAGAATTTACTTTTTCATTCACTTCCCATTTTCTTTTATTTATTTTTCTCTTAGTTTGCTGTATAATTTGATTCAATAGTATTGCTGTAAGGTGCATTTTTAAGCCAAATTTTTATTTTTCTCAAAGATGTCTGAAATTTATTTATTTATTTGATCTAGAGGTTCTTTTGACATCAATATGATGCTTTTATTGCCTATCATTAAAATTTTGATTATTGCTTAACATTTAATTTTGATTCTGGTATCGTTATATATGTACAAAGACTTTGTTCATGAAACTGTTGAGTAAAATATATACTGTAAATCCTAGAATTAGCACCCACCCTAAACACTTAAATATGGAGCGGTTATTCAAAAACAACATATGAGCTAAAGCAATCCCTGTCCAGAAGAAACAGACAAAGGAGTTACATCTCACACCTGCAAACAGTTCTGAACATACGCAGTAGTTTTTTAACAATCAATTTTACATGTGCGATCCCTATTTCAATAAAATAATAAGTTTACGTATACAGGTACAACAGGATAAACTTTCTTGTGTCTTTTTGTACTGGTTTCCATACGAGAGAGAGAAGTTAAAGTTGATGAAAATATAAAGAAAATTAATATAATTAACTAAGAACAATATGATCAATATTAATAAAAAATATAACACAAAGTAATCAACCATTTGTTCAAAAAAAAAGAAATTGACATTTTAAATAAGCACTCAGGGCGCTAATTCACACATTTACAGGTTGGAGTGGTTCAAAGATGATCAGTTGCTGAGAGTGGGTCAGAGCGCAAAATTGCAATGCTCAAAAGATTTCTCAGACTGAAATACTAACTTGTTTAATAGGCAAGTAAAGAAGATTGTGCTTTTTAAAGAGAAAATTAATTTTTTTAGCACAGTTAATGTCATAATAGACGACTTTCCGTTAGAGCTGTCCTGTTTGCTTGACCCTCAATATCTATAGCGATTGAGGGTCGATATTGAGGGTCAATCAAAGTTGTTTCCAACACAACACACAAATCTACGATTACCAATAACCACAATAAAGAAATGCAACACTTCATCTCTATGTCGTAATGTTTTGTTAACAAGTGTGTCTGCACATCACATTTGAAATTGTTACCTTAAAGCGGGGTGATGTGATTCACTTGGGTGATTTGAATCAGTCACTAAAATATCAAATATCTCTTGATTGAAATATTATTTTTCTTAATTTTTTTAGATTCTGTTTGCCATTCATCCACAAAAAAAAATTAAGAAAAAATATCATTTCACCCAAGTGATTCACGTCACCCCGCTTTACGGTACACAGGGCTGCTAAATGACACCACTAGGCCTTTGAGTTTCACTTAGGGTCAGGGTTAGGTTTACAAACAAAAATTTAGCTAGTAATAAGATTTTCAACTGTCGGCTACTGGAACTTTAGTCACGGGATTTTGGGAGACATTACAGACAGGATTTAAGCAAATGTGGAAAGTCTTCTATGTCATGCCTTTTAAATTACAGTTAACTGTTTAAGCAGGTTCTCTTAGATACTATGCAGGTTTGTTTGTCAGATAGCTCTATTAAACTCGGTATGATTCAGTATGGGTCAGTATATACTTCATTCAATCATCATCATTGGTTTGTTTGAAAGAAATTCAGGATTTCAGTTTCTAGGTTTTCAAACTGAACAGATCATAAATGGATCAATAATAATAATAAACAAAACTGCTACTATTTTTACTTTTATCTTTAGTGCAGCTCTTAATACTTTTGTTGCTTTTTTTTCAGGTAAACTCAGGTAAGTCTGACTTAAAATGACTGTCATAAAAAATAGATTTTTAAATCCACCCTCATTTGTGTGTCATACTCATATTTTTCATAGTTGAATATATAAGGAAATATCTTTTGAAAGTATGGTAACAAAAATAGGAAGGTTCTAACACAAGTTCCTACACATTTGTCAAATAAAAGCCAATATTTGGTATAAATTATATTCTGAAAAGTCAAAGTTGTTCGCCATCTCTCGTTGTTTTTGTTTTCAGCGAACGCTACCATTTTGACCATGTTAAACGGCAAAATAACATGCACACGTGCTAAATATGTTAAGTATCTTATCGCCGTATAAAAAATTAAGGTTAGTGCGACCAATGCTTAAAAAGAATGTTTTATTAAGTGACCTCATTAAAAAAGACAGCTTATTGTGTAAACAAAGAAAGCAGAGAAAATATAAGGACAAGCGTCTCTTTTGTCTAGTTGTTGTGTCTATTTTGTTGTTTTGCTGTAACATGCGGGATTGATATAAAAACACGTGCATTTTGAAATGTTATTATTGTCTTTAAAGCACCATAGCATTATATCAAAGTCCATATGCTTATAAACAATAACACAATTTATTTTAATCCATTTAATAACGATCACCCTGTAATTGTCTGAAAACCTATAAAAAAAGGGAAGGACAAAGGTTGGTTTGTTTACTCGTACAACGAGCAAGATTATTAATCTGGCTTCCAGACGTACGTGCTCAAGATAATGTACAGTGCATCAATGCAGTGTGAATGTCGTGCATGCTAATGCTGGGATGGTTTAGATGGTGCAAGCAATGGCGTTATGATGTATGATGGAAAGGAAATATGAAAAAATGACTTATTTATTGTTTCCATTATGCAAATACACTTGCATAAAATTTAATTATTTTGGAAAATCTCAGCTTGACTGAGTGCAAAAGAAAAGGATATAGAAGTTGTATAGAAGAGATTTTTTTTCTCTTTGTTTCTTTTCAATTGATAACTAAACTTAAGAAGTGTATGTAATAAACTGTAATATTATTGTTATCAAAAATGTCTTCTGAAAGTCTGTCAATATTAAATTATTAGCTATAGCTACATCTACATCTACATCTTACAAATATTTTTTATTTTTTTCTTATCATTTAGTGTAAAATACTATGATCTAGCAGCATCATGTTGCGATCACAAATTGGCAGCTTGAGTAGATATTCACAAT
>JAUKWF010000377.1:0-12658 GCA_032356525.1 Eutonina indicans
GTTTTTGGATAGCGCACAAAATACCTTGTACTGTTTCTTTTGGTGCATCTCCTGTCTCCGCCATGATGTTATAGAGTTGTAGGTGCGTGTTTTAGGAGTTTTATATCATCACAACCAGGGCTTTTGTTGTTCTTTATTTTGCCAACAGCTTTACGTATTTCTTCACTACTGAAAGGTTTTGACATTTTTCAGGGAAGTATTTCTGTGATTGGACCTGCTTTTTTGTGAAACTGCTTTTTGAAATGTTCAGCAATAATCTTTGCTTGCTCAGCTTCATTTCCGGTTAGACCATATTCTGATTGTAAGAGTAGGGGTTGTTTCGGTGATAACCTTTGAAGGTGTTTTACGGCTTCAAACATATTGTTAGACGTGTTCTGTGATTGTTCAAGAGGCTGAAGAATGTTTTTCACTTTTTCATTTTTTTACATTAGCATTAGCTTCGGGAACATTTTTCATTTCCATATGATACTGCATAATTATGCAATACAACACAATTATATGAATAAGGCCACTTAAAATATTTTAGCATTTCTTTTGTGGAATTTTAGAATTTTGAGTGATATAAATTTTTTTATAACATTTATAGCTCTGCATTAATAATTTTTCGCTGCACTTTTTCCTAAAGTTATAAAAATATTCTGATAATTGTCTTTTTCATCTTTCAATATAAAATTCATTGTAAATTGATCATATATATGTTATTTACTAGGGATTTGATACTACCTGAGCAATTCTACAATACCATTGCAACATCTGGTGTACCTATTGTCTGTATCACCACACACGATTCGTCGACTTATCGCCATGACGAAGACAGTGACGCAGAAGATGATAATATTCTACCGGTACGTTCACTTTTGGAACCCCATGTCGTTTGTCTCTAAAACTTTTAGTGTTTCTGTAATATTCCATATGGTCAGCCTTGGTATTCATTACTCAGAAAGTCTTCCAAATCATTTTGTTAATTTTGGAAAGATCTAACAAGTACTAGCTGAATTATTACTACTTTTAATGGGATTAACTTCCGCGGATTACGCCAACCGCGAAATTTTAAGGATTTCGCGGGGATTTACTTTCGCGGTTGGGTCTATTTAAAAAATTTCGCGATTTTGCAGGTCCAATACTAGCTATGCTTTTTTTAAATAAAAGGTGAAGAACAACTAGACAAAATCACATAACTTGACTACGAGAGATGTTGTTTTAGCTTTGAAAGGTTTACACAGGTTTACACACCAGGGAAAGTACAAAAATGCGATTTTCGCGGATCCGATACTTCTAGTTATACGGTAAAATAAAAGGTGAAGAACAACTAGACAAAATTACATAACTTGACAACGAGATATATTTTTTTTACCCCTGAAAGGTTTACATGCCAGGGAAAGTATAATAATAAAAAAATTCTAAATATTTAGAGTTTCGGTAAAAAGTGGACCCATTACCCCCTTATTTGCTAGTTTTGAGGATAAAAGCTATAATATTATAATATACTTGCAAAAAAAACATTGGGTATTTTCCCCGATTTGAACTTTTTTTGATTGACATCATCAACTATATTGACCCTTTTCCTACAGCTTCCAGCTTCAAAATACAGATATTCAAAATGGCACCAACTTGACGATTGCGACATAGCGTCAAACATGTTGAGATGTCCTAGAGTAAGAAAAGGTTGGAAATGCTTTTTAAATCGGTTTTACCTCACAAAAGTTTTTGTTTCATTTCATTTTTGTTTGAAGATTGCATGCATCGATTTCCCTTTCTATAGGTCCCTGACATGTTAATTTTAACTACCGTAAATACTCGAATAAGCGTCCCTCTCGAATAAGCGCCCACCCGAAACACTTAAATATTGAATAAGCGCAAATGGGCAGTTATTCGAATAAAAAATTTTAATTCATCTTCTGTTTTTTATGCATTATGTTAATATCTTACATTTTAGGTGAAAGAAAAAGTAATAGTTAAGTGACTAAAACTTATAAGCGTCCTTCTCGATTTAGCGCCTACCCTAAAAATCGAAATTTATCGAAGTTCCCGCTTAGTTTATTTCAGCGAATTATCTTAAAAATGACCGTCCGCGAAAGTTTATTCCCGCGAAACATGAAAATTTCGCGGTTGGGCTTATACCGCGAAAGTTTCTTCCAGCGAAAGTTTCTTCATTTAAAGTAACAAAATTCTTTGTATGCTTTGTAGCTCCGACTGGCTTTAAAGCTCAAACAGTGACAATGCTTGAAGAACAAGAACGAGCCATGCAAGCAGAAGATGACGATTTCTTCGAATACAGAAAGAAGCCGGAAAAGAGAGGATTCTTTCGCAGAAACAAAAAGAAAGAGTACAGCAGTAAACTTGAGAAATGGGAGTTATGCGAGGTATGTTACATTGTCATTATACAGCAGAAAGGCAGGGGTGGATCCAGGGGTTCGCAAGGTTCGCAGCCGCGAATGTTCAGAAATAAAAATCGAACATTTCTCTGATATATAAATTGTGAACACTTTTTTCAATTGATTGACTTATTGATGATTTAATTAGTGACTTCAATGATTTACTGATTTTGCGAACCCTCAATTTTCGGCTGTACCTATTTGGAAAATTTTGTAATTGATTTTAGATTACTCTAGAAAACACACCAAGAAGATACAAAAAGTCTTTTAAAAAGATAGCTTCTACCATATATATAAAAGTACCAAATACTATATATTCCTAGTAATATTGGGACGTGTTTGAAACAACCATGGCAGGGTCCATGGCACGGACAGATCTTTTTGTATTTGTTAAAAATCCTGCGATAGTTATGTGTACATTAACCTAGGTCTTTCTTTATCTGCAATGTTGACTTGTTCTCTAACATCTATGACACTCTGGAACATTTTTGCTTCATTCACCTTTTAAAAATAACTCTAGGGGTACTGCTCATGTACCCAATTTCAAATGCAATTTAAAGTCACTTCTTTAAAATAATTAATAAAATATTATAGGTATTTGTATAAGATTATGTTCTCTTTCAGTGTGTGAATTTATCATACCAAGAAATGGGCCATCCATATCAAATGAAGGAGTTTCTTCGAGTACTGCGAAGACTTGTTCGTGCAGAAACCATAGAACTCATCGACAATTCGTTATCAGATCTATCTAGTGTTACTTTTCCAAGGTATGTTTCACTTACACAATCTTTTTTCAATGTTCACAACACAGCGAATATTTAACTCGTCATAGAACGAAACAAAAAAAAAATTATCCATATTGGCAAAAGTTGTTTTTTTCAACCATTCCCATTCCCCCTTTTTTATGCAAATTTGAAGATAATGTATAGAAGTAAATGACTTTTTACTTGCAATTTACCCCCCTCCTAAAACTTTGCTATATCCCTAAATCTTCCTTCGCAGGATCTTTTTCTCCATATACTACATATTACATTAGCCCCTGAATTATTGACAAATTTTTTTCATAGGGTTCGTCATTTATTCCTTCAAAGAAACTTATTATCAGATTTAAAGGTAAGAATTTATTCGAACACCTCCAATGCTTCTTATCCAATTCTGATTTGGAGTATATTGAGAGGTTGAGAGGTGGAATGAAATCCTTGCGATTGTTGTTTACCGACCATACATAGATAATGCATAAAAAATGATCTTCATTTTTAGTAAAAAGATCAGTAAAACAGACGGGTCTTTATCGTTCGAATATCCATATACAGTGGAATCTCTCTATCTCGAACTCGTGAGGGACTAAAAAATCTGTTCGAGATAAAGAGATCAAAATAGCTTAAAAGTACACAAATGTCCAAGCTTTTTGTTCGAGATAGAGAGAAGTTCGACATAGAGAGTAGTCGAGATAGAGAGATTTCACTGAACTTACTTGACTGTACCAGTTCCGTACGGGACATTAATTACATCGAAATAATACTACTTTCGCATACCTTCTTTACTTTATGCGATGAAAGGTTTGGTACAAGGTGTGTACTCAGAAACTCAAGGAACGTCATTCATTTAATATTTTATTGCATTCATTTATTCTAGAAACTTCCAGCAATACATGGTGTGCAACATTTATCGCTACAACAAAACAACATAAAAAGTCTAAAAGGATTGGAGAGACTTCGTGACACAAGGATTAGATATTTAATCCTTCGTGAAAACCCAGTTTCGTTGATGCCAAACTATCGAAAAGAGTAAGTAGGCAGAACTTTTTTGATATAGGGGGGGGGATATGGTTACTCAGAAGAGATTTCCCTGACTTCATGCTCAAATCATTGGCTTTGGTTTGTCACGTTTCGAACAGTAGAGCTCAAAGGTTTTGATAGGAAGAGTTTAATCACACAGGTAAAATAATAAGAGAGAAATTCGAATTATAGAAAGTTTTCTAGACTATAGTGTTATATATAGCATAGCCCTCGTTTGATTGAGCTGTAGCTACAATAATCCATCATTCTACATAGTGAATATGCAAAACGTTCAAGATTGCTGCACTTTTAGACCATTCCAACTTTCAAACTTTTTTCCCCATTTCTTTTAGAGTTTTTCAGATATTACCAGAGCTTCAATTCTTAGATGAATTACCACGCTTACCAGCAGATACTGAGATAGATGAGGAGATTGGTGTCAAGTCTTATTGTTGTATCTCCTGATGAATCGTCATGAAATACCAGATATGGCTGCGAAGAATGAGATTGTATTCATTTTATGAAGCCTAATATATTGGGTTCACAATTGAGAAGTACGGTGGTAGTTGTTTTAAAGTTTTGGTGGACATACGACTTTCGAATGTCATACAGCTTACATAAGACTGTATTACTACAACAGACTCGCGACGCTTCTCTAAAAATTCCCATACAGCATTTCCAAAAATAACGATGGATCAACGCCTACAATAACTTGATGCTCATCTAGTAGGTTTTGACACAGCTAACTCTGTGTGCATTACTCAAAAGTACTTTAGAAAGGGAGCTGCCATATTTTTGTGGAGTGGAATTATTGTATTGAAACTTGAGAAGCATTTTAGAGGCTGTTTATATGGAAGCAGGGCATGCTCGTTTGCCATATAAACAGCCCTTAAGCTGGATAATTATTACAAAGTACTATTTTTGCCTCGTAAGAAAGACCAGGGTATATAAAAAGTAGAAAAACCTCTCTAAAAGTGATGGTTAGCCATCTGAACTAAACCGTAATCTATCATTTCTATATTTAAACTAAATTGTGTGCAATGTCGTATATTACCAAAACTTCTTCATAGTCCTTCAAATTTGTTTATCTTCGCCACAGTAAAAAGCAAGTTCGTCCAACAAAAACATTTTGTGTCCAACACCCTGTTCTTTTTGAGCAAACCATTTAAACGAATATATATTTCTACCATTCGTTTATACCGCATAGTGCTTGTATATAAAAAAAATGTTGATGTTGTATGTATTTTATCATAAACCTCTATAGTGAGCAAGTCAAGCAAGCAACTGAACTGAACTCTAGGAAAATTATATACTACTCTAACATGTTCTTTTCTATTAACTTTTTTAAATAGATCAGTTAAAATCTATCTTAACGTTAACTTTGTTGTAGGGTATAATACGTTCACATAGTTGTTGCGGTGGGTATTTGTTGTTTAAGGAGGAGAACGGCATATGCTGTTATTTTATAATGTATTATATTATATTCCATAATTATATTTTTGTACATACACACAAAAAGAATAAATAAAAATAAATCATTAACAAAAATGTTATACATCCTCTCCCTAATACTGCTATTGGTGCAGATTGTCAACTTTGTTTTATATTTTGCTTTTTGGAAACGAAATCTGTACAACAAATTATGAATACTGAATATATTAACTTTTAAAGCTTGTCAGTCAAAAATGCGTAGATCACTAATTTCTTTGCTTGTCATGATTTGTCGGTTAAAAGTGATGAAATTTTCTTAGACGAAAAATACGATCAAAAAAAACATACGAGATCATTTTCTTTATAATTTTTATCTTGTGGAACTACAATGTAAAAGTTTATAAAATATAATTTGACTTAAGGTGGTACTCGACCCTTAGAGAACCATTTCTAACCGATTTCAGGTTAGCTGTTGTCAGGGCCTTATCCCCTAGCAACAGGATGATTTTCAAAAAAATATTATTTCAAAATTCTATTTTCATTATGAAGTCTCAACTTATATCAAAATATAGTTTGTGCAGCCTCTATATATATGTTGGTACCTGAAATGGGTTAGAAATGGTCTCTAAGGGTCGAGTACCACCTTAAATTTCAATCTTGTCTGTAAATGCATGTCAAGTTTCAAAACAAGAATATAGAAAAATAAGAATAGAAGGTGACCCATATAAATAATACAGTTTGAATTTTGTTACTGCAAGCAATCTTGCGTCAGAAAACACGCTACCAAAGTAAGATCTCGCTTCCCAATAAGAAGATTATAGTTCATCATCAACTGTATGATTTTTTCCTCGAATGAAAATCCCTACTGTAAGCTAAATACCTTATCGATATCATCGACAAAATCATCGACAATTTACTAGGCACAATCTGGGCTCTTAATCAAAACATTTACGGATATCTAAAAAGTCTGTAAATCCCTTCAGCCAGCACTTATTTTAAGTCAAACCCAACCACTACCCTACCATAGTTTGGTTTAACAATTAGCGCTCTTTTTTGTTTGCGGACATTTCTCACGTTACCACCACCGTTTTAATAACAGCATTTGCATATCTATTTGGAATCTCAATCGCACGGTTGTTAAAATTATAATTTTGTTTGTTGAAAGGGTGCTTTATTAATAACGTTCAAATTTTTAAACAAATAGACACCACCTCTAAAATTGAACAATTTATAAACGACCCGGGCGTCTCTAGCCGCCAGGTATCCTAAAACCATACCAGATTTAGATTCTGAGTAAAACAAGATTAAAGTTTGTTCGAAGTATTACGGTATAGATAGGTATTTCTAAAAAATTAATAAAATACCTTATCGGTAAAAAAAGTCGGCAAAAAAATAGTGGGCAAAAAGCTTAGTCACTTGGACTAAAATTATCACTTTTTACCAATCAATTTTGTTATAATTTAGTCACTTTTTGCCGACTTCTTTTTAAATGACTACAGTTGTTACCTTAAAGGTATTAAATTTCGCGAATTTCGCGTTTTTTAAAAAAAATCGGGAAATTAAGTACCCGCGAAATACAATAAATTTTACGATTCGCGAAATTTTGTACCCGTGAAATGCAAATTTGTTTCTGGAAAGTAAAAAGTTTAGGCAAAAAACGTCTAAAACGCGAAATTTTGTGCTCGCGAAATGTGTTTTATTTTGTCGATCGCGAAATTAAATACCCGCTAAATCAAAAATGTTCTTCACTCGCGAAATTAAGTACCCGCGAAATTAAATACCTTTAAGGTAATTCAAAATTGCTGCTTGGAAAAAAAATAGTCGGCAAAAATTATTGATCGAAATAAAAATAGTCGGCAAGAATTTTGGTCGGAAAAAAAAGTCTGCTGCAAAACTTTTTGGTCGATAAAAAGTTTTGTTACTTAGCCATAATTTGGTCACTTATTGTCAACAATAGAAAAGAAGAAAAGGTTTAGTTCTAGTCTGAATAATCAAGGCGTTGAGAGATTCTCAATCCGCCAACCGCCAGCCGCCATCTTTCATCTTTCATTTATCCGTATCTATGGAAACGTTCGAATGTAAATGGTAGCTACAACACGGGCAAAAGAACACAACACAACAACATTAAATTGATCTGAATTCTGATCAAAAAGGAACTAGCAAAAACCAAAGGTAAATCCCAAGTTTTCGGTTTCCTTCTTTACTAAGATGCCAGCAGAATCATATGACGATGATGAAGATGAGGTAGAAGGACCAAAAAGTTCATTTGGAACCTATCTGGCGGAAGGGGATGCTCTTTTCAAACAAAGTGAATTCAAAAAAGCTTTGGAAAGTTATAGTTTGGTAAGTTTTTATTTGACTATTTGCACAAATATCAATACTATATTTATTTATTATAACTATTTATTAGTAAAGCAATTAAGTAAGTTAGTAAATCATTCTATGCAGGTGAGTCACTGGCAAACTTGGCGCGGTGGCGTGTAGTCCATCCAATGAACGGTTAATCCACTTACCATGCAATTGTGTGATCAGGGTTTAATTACCTGCAAGTGCTGTATTTTGCTTTATTTACCAGCCTACGAGTGCTGAATGTGTGAGTCAACTAAGTTGTACCCTAGCATAAATAGGTAGTTCTCCCAAATAATAGACTTTTATTTCAGTAGAGCTGTCCTGTTGGCTATTCATATGGAGGGTTACACAACTTTGTTTCCAACACAACACACAAATCTATGATCACCAATATTTACAATCATGAACTGGAGCACTTCATCTCATGTGCTGTAATATAGACAACTTTTCATTAGAGCTACCATTTTAATTAACTAACAAACGGATACGATAATATCTTTTGATGGAACGTGGCTATTCGTCCGGAAGGTCAGATGAATATCACTATCGGCTTTTCGTCCGGATAGTGAAAATCTGGCATTTTATCCACCAGTTTAGTCAATTTATTGGTTTGAATTATGATCTGAATTTTAATTAAGATGTATGGAATTATATTTTTTGTGTAAGATACCAAAAAAGAAAATAAATAATTGATACTCTTCCCGACGAATAGCAAAAACAGCTATTCGTCCGGAAAGTAAAAATCTGGTATTTTATTACTTTTATCAATTAATCTAAATATATTGATGAGAGAGAGAGAGAGATTAAATAACTTTTGCCGGAAAATAAAAAATAAAAACTGCACCGCATCGTCTACGTATTAGTGTGGTAAAATTTAGTTATATTATTAAAACTACCTTGTATTCAAGTTAATTCAAATTGATCCAAAGGATCTCCGACAGCAAATAATGTTGTTTTTATAATTTAATAATTTTAAAGAATAGCGTAATGCGTAATTGTGTGGGCTTGCAAATAAACGACTTTTAAAGTAGATTAAATAAGATAGATACTGTACAGCACATTTGGTTCATATGTGGTGTTCATATGTGCGACATTGAAAATAATAGATGACTTAACTACTTTAGATTTGAACCTCATAGCAATTCTTAAAACATTCTTAAATATTTATTTATTTAATTACTCTTTTGAGACCCGTGATTTTCAAACACGCTGGTTAACAAAACATTATGGCACGGAGATGGAGTGTTGCATTTCTTTATCGTGGATATTGGTAATTGCAGATTTGTGTGTTGTGTTGGAAACAACTTTGTGTGACCCTCAATTACTATGGATATTGAGGGTCAAGCAAAACTAGCCTGTATAATGTGCTAGTTGGTGATTAAAACGCAGGTGGTTTCTTTTTACTTGGCTACTAAGGCTTAATTTACATTTGGATATAGCCTCTAGCCTTTATTTCTTTTAAATTCTAGTAGGAAATTTTTTACAAATGTGTCATAATTGAATCTGGCAATTACAATTTATAGTAATTATATCTTCTTTGTTTATACACAACTGATGGTAATCGATTTTTTCAAACATTTGATGAAACACTATTTGTATTTAATTTAGGAACACAAATATGAGGATGGAAAATGACTGAGATTGTCTTACCTATAATGTAATGAATATAACCATTTTTAGGCACTTGAACTGGAACCTGAGGAAAAGAACTGTCTTGTTGCACGTTCAAAATGTTATTTAAAGCTTGGTGATCCCCAGAAAGCATTGCAAGATGCAGAAGCTGCATTGGTGGAAGATAAAGAGTTCAATAAGGTAAATGCATTTTTCATTTAAAATAAACTTTCAGATCCAGAGGGAAAACCACCGGAGAATGGGACAGAGGGTTGAGAAATTGTGTGAAATATTGCTGCTTTATAAATATATATAAGACAGAATAAACAACCGTTACCTTTCAGAGTAATTTGTCTTTTCATACTGACAGAATTATCGAATATAGTAGTTAATTTTGTTGCTTTTTTCCTTAAAATCTGAAAATGTTTCCTTTTCACTGCAGAAAGAAACAAACTAACTGATTATATACTCATCTACAGGGACTTTATCGAAAAGCTGAAGCCTTATATTGTATGGGAGATTTTGAATATGCGTTGATGTATTACCATCGTGGTCATAATCTTCGCCCTGAGTTAGACGAATTCAGACTTGGCATTCAAAAAGCACAAGAAGCTATTGATAACTCGATCGGCAGTAAGTTTTCTTTTTTAACACACAAAATTTGCCTTTTTGATTTCTGCGAGAAAAATAAAAGTAAAAACGGTCCTCTCAATCTCGGACGTTTTAATTTGTTCCCTTTATCTCGAACTTTCAATTAGTTGCCCATGATGAAGCGAGAGAAAAGTCTCGATATTACTTTTTAATGCTTTTAGCAGATAGACATTTTTTCAAGTCGTTACTATTACCCGGCTTGGTTTTGAACTCATAACATGCGCATATTTTTTGACTATATGGCCGTAAACAGAACAATTATAACTATACCTTTAAGCCAGTTTTCTGCTTGCGAATTTATTCGTATAAAGGGTTTTTTAAGTAAAATGTAAACATATCTTACCAGATTCGAGATCAAAGGAGTTTTTGGTACGGGCAAAAGTAGCTATCTTTGCTATGAAAAAATAACAGCCAATCGTTTCACGAGGTTTATTTATTAGACGATTTGATTGGTCAAGGGATCATTAGAAAAAAAAACAAGTACAGGATCAAAACATACAGTTTATACGTTGGTGGAAACCGATTTTACTCATTGCACTGTACATCTTGGTATAATTGTGATAATGATTTTATTTGTGTAGGTGCTGCCAAAGTTAAACTGGAAAACAAAGGAGATTTATCATTCTTCAACCGACAAGATGATATCGTAAGAGTTTCAAAATTTTCCGTTTGGATGATTTCTGTTTTTTTAGGGTGGAAAAAGAGAGGGTTGATCAAGGTATTAAGTCATGTCAGAAAACTGTAAAACCTGGAAAAGGACCTGTCTGTTTTTCAATTCAATTACTTGCTGGAAAAACGGTTAAACTTAATAGTATTAGTAATATCAGTGCTGGAAAAACATCTTCCTTGCTATGTTTTTATGTAACTTGTCCACTTGTGGTTTTTTTATACATTGGGCTTGTATACAGGATTTAGAGGTTTTTTGTTGATTCCTCGATAACAGTTTTTTCCGAAGCATTGCTGAACGAAACTTTTAAATTCGCCTAACATTTTTTTTTCAACGTGATTTGTACCCGAATTTTGAAGGCTGAATTTCTGAAATTTCTGTTGTAGGGTAGCAAGAAGAGAGGTTACACAAAGCCAACACGTAATTTGAAATTGAAGCCGGTCATTGTAAACCGTAACAAGGAAGCTAAACCGCCTGCGCCGTCTAAGAAAACTGTAAAACAACTTCTTGGAGAGTTGTATGCTGACAAAGAATACATGGAGAAATTGATGGAGGACGAAGGTAATTACCAGAAATATTTGTCCCATTCCACGCGAAAAAGGGAATCTCAAATGAACGATCACATGAGCATACACGCGATCGCCCAAATTAGTGCTCTCTTGAGCCATTTCAAAGGCTCATTAGTTAGTACTATCGTATCGTAGGTTACTCAACTGAATATAATCACTCATTTTCGGAGCACTCACGAGAGCGCTCATATGAATGCTCAATTGAGATTCTCCTTTTCGCGTGGATTGTCATATTATTCAACTAACTTTTCAAAGCAGGTTTGAACTATGAGTTAAATGTCATGGTGATTTAAGGTTCATGGCGACCCTTTTGCTCCTCTGTTACAATCATGAAGATGAAATAAGATAGTATCTTTCTTGGTATGGTCAGACCACCCTATTTGGAATTATTTTCGGTATTATGGAAGACGGGAAAGCAAGAAAGTGATATTACTCTCAAGTATATTTTGCGTATTTGATCATATTATCAAGTATTTTCCGAATTTGACCGTTTTTTTTCAAAAATGTCGCGGGAATTAATTTTTGCGAATGGCATCTCTTTAAAAAGGCTCCTGTTAATAATTTATAAGGTAAAGTTGCTGGGAAATCTCTGATCTGTTTTATTCGTTGCTCTAATAATTAGTTGTTTAAACACAGTTGTTTATCGCGTGCACTGCGCAGTAAGCACGGCACTCTTTTCATCTAAATATTTTATTACCATATAGGTTTTATCCAGAGTCACTCCAATAAGCCGGTTTACGAACTCGTTCAAAGTGGGCTCTCTTACCTCGACACACGTACCGAGTTCTGGAGACAACAGCGACCCTTGTATGCTAGAAAGAAAGATACTGGGAGAGCAAGTCCAAAAAAGAAGAAGGGCACAAAGCAGTCAGTGGGTAAAAAAGTCTTGAAGCAACTGGAAGAGATCGACCAAGGTTTGTTGACTGAATTTCTTAATGAAAAAAAATTATAATTAGAACTGCGTTGTATTCTTATTCTAAATTAGTGTAAAGAAGTTCCTTTAAGTGGACTATTCCCTGGTCGATAAATCCTGCGGACCAGTCAATATTTTTAACAAATTATTACGTTAAAACTTAAAAAAAGCTCGAAGTTTTGTTTTTTTCGTATAAACGGTCACAAGAACTGATTACTTTAAAGGAAGAAACTTTCGCTGGAAGAAACTTTCGCGGTATCAGCCCAACCGCGAAATATTTGTGTTTCGCGGGAATAAACTTTCGCGGACAGTCA
>JAUKWF010000378.1:0-12648 GCA_032356525.1 Eutonina indicans
GAGAGCTTTTAGCCTACGGCCAGCTGGCTCTCAAGTCTATTGCCAAGTGTGTCGGTTAATGTGGGAATCTAGGCAGTACACGCAGTTTTGGACAGCGAATAATTGATATTAGTCAGTTGCGATATGCTCTTGCTTCTCATGTAGAAATAGCGGCTGTAAAGCTGCGTAAGCAAAATAGCCTCGCCAATTCAGTGTCTATATTTGCGGCTAGTTCACCCCATGATCAAGCGGGTAATTATCAAAAATCCATTTTTCATCATTTTGCTGTTCCGACCTCTGACAGTCGTTTAATTATGGCCGCGGTTAGTCAAGCAGTAGATTCTATTTATAAAAAAGGTGTGAGGTTTTATCGTTGCGGTATCGGTCTGGTTGATTTGTGTGATGCAGACTCTTATCAGCACGATATGTTTTCGCAATCCGAAGATAGTCCTGAATTGATGCGAGCAATGGACGGGATTAATCAAAAATACGGTCGGGGTACTGTGCATTTAGCAGGAAGAGGAATAGAGCATAAGTTTGCAATGAAACGCGAATACTTGTCGCCTCAGTACACGACAAGGTGGAGTGATTTACCACGTTTGTATTGTGTTTGAGTAAAATGAGTGAAAAACCAAATTATTAATTGCAAATGATAATCATTCCGTTATTATTGTCTGGCTCGCAAGATGACTTGGTATGTCAACCAAGTTAACTTCACTCATTTCTTTTTCTTGTTCATGCGAGAATGAAGAAATACACGGTTCTTGTCATTTTTAGGCAGCTCATTATGAACTGCTATTTTTTAGCATTCGATTATTGATAGATTAGCTTAATTTTTCTTCCAGCTTTTTGGCTAATGCCTCCGCTAGATCATGCAGTTTCTCGCAATCATTGGCTTCTTCGTCCAAATCAATTTCTTCTATTTTTTCTAGCAGTGTCAGTGCTTGGTTTTGAATAAACGCTGCCATTTTGATGATTTTTTCTTCTTTTTTAGTCATGTAATAATCTAACGGTTATTTTGTAAGTAAAACCCTAATGGAGTGATGCTGCATTAGGGTAAATAGAAAGATAGCTATTAGGTAAAACTCTTACTCAATAGTGCCAAATGATAGCAAATCGATTATGAAATGCTACCTATAAATAGCTCCCAATGATATCGGCAATATCATCTGGCACTGGATTGATTTCTTCTACCCTATAATTGAAAATGCCATCTTGATAGGTTTGATAGTCACAGTACACAAGCTCATTATGAGATTCCGCTAAACACGCTTTTGTACCTGCTTCCTCGCATGTAAAGGCTTTTACTAGGTGAACAGTGTGCTTTTCATAGCATTCTATGAATATTACTAGCTTAACAAGATACATTGATTTGTCACTGCTCGTTCTTTTAAATAGATCATTTTTGTTAGAGCTTAGCGGCACTTAGTCTGTTAGGGTGAAACAATGCTTAAATCATTGTGTCAGACAGTGGGTTTAAACATTAAGTGCTTGACACAAACCGTCGAAATGTAAGATCATTTGTCGGCAAATTGCTATTTATAGCCACGTTAGCTCGACGTGTTACAAAATGAGAACCCAGACGTTCAATGCTTTTCGAGAACGTATCTTGTGAAAAACAAGACAAAGCTGCACCCGAAGACAATCGTTATTCTGAGAATTGTCGGTAAACAGTTACGTTTACGAATACTATTCAACCCATAGGGATAATAATCCCTTGGGATCATTGTCTCTCCATTCTCGGTGAACACAATGATCCACTCCCAACTTGCTGCAATCGCGTACAGTTACGTGCGTGTTGCCAATGTGTGCTCTAAAACCCTTGTCGTTTCAATTAATCCAAAACTAACGGATATTGATCGTCGTTATACTTACCCTGTGTCTGGGCAATTTAATGATTTCACCTATGAAATTGATTCAGTTGTCTTAAACGAGTTAGGTATTAATCCTCACAATGTAATTGACGTTTGTGCCTATGTGGGTGGCTTAATCGCTACGCAACCACGTATTCATTAACCTCATTACATCTAATTTTCCATAGGGAACTTGCCTCCCTTTGGGATCAATGTTCCTCATGGGTAGCTTTTGGAGAATATTGATGCCTTTATCAAAAATCTTACCGATTGTGTATTCCGCTAAAGTAGGCAAAGTGCCTGTTTTACCGTGCTTGGTACTGATTGCTTTTTTGTTTCCTTACGTTGCAGGTGTTGCCGTGTTACTGGCAATAATCGTGAGCAATATAAGATTATCCACCGAACTTAATGACGCAAAAGATCAATTAAACAAACCGAAAATAACGGATGTGAAAGGGGCGACCTTTGAGCAGCCTAAAGCCAATGAGCAAACGGATTATTTTTAACCCGTAATTTGTCGCTCAAAATAATATCTCACCCCTGTCATCACTTCCTTGGCAGGGAGTGGTGACGTTAGCTAACAGGTACGTACCATGAATACATTAACAACAACGGAAAAAGTAGAAGAATGTTTTCAGCAAATGAATCAACGTCAAGAAGAATTACATGCCGCTTTTCGTCAAGAAATGCGAGCGATGCAATTTACGATGTTGCTAGAAATTGCGGATATAAATATTCATCAAGATTGCTCTGATTTAGTCGCAGCAGAAATAGCGCCTTATACTGATTTAACTGATTGGTGGGCTAACTTGCTCGAAGCGGATAAAGAGGCGTGGCGCTCATTGTACCATCATGAGGTAGATCAGTATGGATTCACCACTGATGGGCTTAAAGGCTATGATTTCTTTAACGTAGCAGTGTTCAACTTGTTGTCAAAAGAATCCAATCCTCATTGGAAGAATGATTTGATTGATAACGTTCCGTTTAGCATGAGTTAGATAGATAAACTCGTGTTTTTACTTATATCCTGTCATGGACACTCCCTGACAGGAGTTCATGGCGTTAACGCAAGGAAATGACCATGAATAACAAAGATCAGAACTTTAACCAAATTCTCGATGGTTTTGCAACAGAAGCATTGAGAGTATGTGGTTTATCCCATGATGTGTATGTACAGAGTTTTTCACGGCAAGTAGATAAATTCGTATTAACGCTTGCTAAGGACTCTCAAGCTTTTTTTATGGCGTTAGCTACTGAAGAAAGTTACGCAACTCCTTCTGAAATTGAAGCAATGGAAACAGACAATAAAGCAAACGGGCGGTGTACACACGGCCTAGATCCTAATTGTTGTCCATGTGGTTGCGGTGAGTACTCTGAATTGGATGAACTAGAAGAGGAAAATATGGTTACTCCACATTACGATTTTGAAGAACCATATTACGTTGGTCAGACGGTAGGGGTTTACGAGAGTTTGACAGGCGAAGAGACTGTGCGCCTTACTATTGTCGGTATTGATGATACTAAAATCATTACGAGTGATGGTGAAGCTTGGCCTTTAACGGGTGAAGTGGTGTTTAGTCACGGTTCTCAACCCTGTGATTTTGAAACTTGTAATTTGATCCCTTTTGATTGAATGTTTCTATTTTTCAATTAATGCACTTTCACAGTGGTTCTCATAGACCTAAACCCTATGAGTGCCATTGTCTATTTATCAATTATCCTGTCATGGACTCCGTGACAGGAGTTTCATGGCCATTACTTAGGTACTGAACATGATCACACTTCCTGGCACATTAACAGTGCGGACAATAAACGGACGAAATGGCCCGTTTAATGTGGGGAAATTAATTACCGATATCGGTCAATTTGTCATTAAAAGCCCACAGCTAGAACAATTTAGCGAAGGGGCGTTTGATGGCGATTTTGTGGTAACACAGATTAAACCGTCGAGTTATGTATCTGGCGGTCGAATCGTGTTTGAAATTCGGGCAGAACTGTCAGATTTGTTGATTTTTGATGAGAAAGACGTATCAAAAACTCAAGAATTTGAGCCAGACCCGATAGACGAAACACCGCAACAAACGGTATTAGCACCAAATGATCAGCCAATAGCCGATCTATCTAATACCTTTGTAGAATCACAACCCACTATTGCACCTGAGACTGTCATAGAGGATGTGAGCGATTTTGGTTACACACCCACAACACCACCGCAGCCCTTTGATCCAGATCAAGGACTCTTTGGTCATATCTACCCACTGGGGCACACAGTCAAACTCGATACGACCATTGATCGAGGGAAATTGAGGCAACAGACACAACGATTAAGTGCATTGGGTTATGTGTTTGATAGCACATTGCAGACCTGGACACTTTAACGTTATTTACATTATCCCGTAGGGTATTCCTACGGGAATATCTTGCCTGAATCATTGAGGTTGAGATGTCTTATTATCAAATTGAAGAGAGCAACGATGTTCTCATGGAAAGTTGTGTTATTCACCGCAATACCGTGGTGTTTATTTCCCTTTGGGGGCGTGATACAGCGATTCAAGAGATAGTTGCACGTTTGAGTTTGCCTGTAAGTTCAGGCGGTGTGAGAACGCTAACAGCAACAGACTTGGGAGACAGTAAACAGCGCCATCAATTGACATTTACGGATGTTGAGGAATTGACCAAAAAGACCAGTCGTGTGTCGACAAAGTCTTTTGGTCATTGTGCGCATGTTTGGTTGTATGACTCAAGATGTACGATGTTAGATCGAGTGAATCAGGAAGTATTTCTTTTAATTCGTTCTGCCTCACAAGCCGCGTACCGTCAGCAGTTATGGTCAATTACACAAGACTTATGCCCTTTGCCGCTATTAGTGTCATGGGAAAAGCCGATTCTTAAATTGCTAGAAGAAAAGGAGCTGATCGTCCCTGCACAATTAAGTTTGGGTGACATTAGCGGTTTTCATCTCAGTGTTAAAGCTGAGGTATTAACGGCCTCGATTCAACAGTTAATTAGGAACAATGTATTAACGTATCAAGGAGCTACACAGTGAATAAGCAGCAAATTGAAACATTAATATCGGTTATTTTGACAGCGCAAATTTCAAACTATAAGCATGATCTAAAGATCATCCTATCTGAATTTAACGGCTCTGAGTATGGCAATGCCTCGGTTGTTTTCGAGGAGTGGTCGGGTGTTGTTCAGGATGTTGAAGCCTTTAATCACAACGTAAACAAAGGTTTTATACAGCCAAGATCGTTGATCAGTCGCATTTGTAATACGCCTTCGGGAATACAAATACTCGACGAGACCAATGTGACATTTGACGCACTGTATGAAGCGCTCAGCGAGTGATAGACGGATGATTGTGCTTTTTTAATCAATGTACTGGCTAAGACAAGCGGTGCATCTATCAGTGAATGATTCGTTTGAATCGTCACTGAGTACTTAACGTAATTTAATACCCTTGGGGAATACACCTCAAGGGTGTACCTCCTTGGCGTTTAACTGATGAGGAGGTGCTTTATGGCACTTATGTTTGATCGCGTAGCACATAACTATGCAAAAAATGGGTTTTACCCAACGGATGAAGTCACGACCCAAAATATACTCAACGCACTGAGCGTTAATGAGAATGAAGAGGGCGTAATCAGGGTGCTAGATCCCTGTGCAGGGGAAGGCGTGGCGGTTGATGCAGTTAAACAGCATTTGCAGTCACAACAATTAGAGATTGATGCAGCAAGATCGTATTCAGGCTCTAAAAAGAAAATCACTGCGACAGAATCTTTTGGTATTGAGTATGACCCTAATCGTGCAAATACGTTAATGCGTACCGTGGATCATGGTTTGCAATCCGATTTTATGGACACTGTAGTTTCACCACGCGGATTTAGTCTGTTATGGCTCAATCCACCGTATGGGGATGTGGTGTCCGATAAGTCTCAAGGAGAAATGAGTGCGAAGACGCAGCGTCTTGAAAAGGTGTTCTATGATCAATCGATTCATTCGTTGCAAGTTGGCGGTATTTTAGTACTGATCATTCCCGCCAGTTCATTAGATGAGCGTTTCTGTAACGCACTAATGAAGCATGTTGAGGATATTCAGTGCTACAAAGCCTCGGTAGATACCTATAAACAGGTGGTTATCTTTGGTCGAAAAACACGTCAGTTACACACGTTAACGCGAGCGAAGGAAAGCGATGCGTATCGCGCACTACGGGCAATAGGACAAGGTGATATTACGTTGTTTAATTTACCCCGTGCCGATGAATGGGTGAACCCGTACCAGGTAAAGCCGATTAAACAAGGCAATACCGCGTTACGGTTTTATCGAAAGTCGATTGACCTTGGTGTATTGCAAACAGAGGTCAGCGATTTAGGGTTGTGGTCGAATTTTGATGCAACCTTTACGCATGTGGTTGAGCAACATCGACCACCCGTGAGACCGCTCAGTGATTGGCATTTAGCCTTGTCATTGGCCGCTGGAGCGGCAGCAGGCATCGTGACATCCAATACAGGTAAAACGTATTTGGTGAAGGGGAGTACGCATAAGGTGAAGAAAAAACACCTTGAGCATTCTCAAGATGCAGAAGGGGCGATTAAGGAAGATCACATAACAACGGACACGTTTGTGCCGACGATATTAGCATGGGACTTAACACAAGGAAGCGCGAGTTATGGCGAACTTGTGTCTATTTCATCAACACCACCCGCTGATGAGGAACCAGCGAAAAATGAAAACGATGCAATCATCGATGCTTGGGGAGAGGACGATCCTACACAGCTTGAGGATGACAGAGTTGTGACTGAGAAAAAGCGCCCAAAATTCGTTGCTCGAATGGAGGAGTCAAAGGTGCTGTTTTCATTAGGTAAAACGGTGACAACACGGTCTATTTCCGACTGGATTAACGAGGGACTGTTTGACCCCAGCGACTATTTGATGCGGCATGTGTCAGGTGATTGGGGCGATGTACCAGCAGAAGATGCGCGAGAAAATGATCGCGCGTTAAAGCAGGGGAGTCGCATATTATCAAGCTATCACGTCACATTGGATAGCGAAGATGATGTTGTGCATCCTTTTTGGATTATTACCGAGGCAGATAGGAGTGCAACGACACTCTTACAGCCAAGTGAATACTAAACGCTAATTAAACATAAACATTCCCTACGGGCAGACTCCCGTAGGGAAGTACTGTCACTAGGGTACTGAGGAGAGAAACATGAGTACCAACGCAACACAGATAGAACCAGGCTTAGACACAAGCCTAGACAAACAGCAGCCCGATCAAACAATGGCATTAACGCAATTTGTTGAAGAGTTCGGCAGTAGTTTAACGCAAGCGTTTAATCACACGCATCCCCCTGTCTATACAGGGGATATTAATCAAAAACGACAAACAGTGATGGACTCACTGAGCCGAAAACCGTTTCCAGCGCAAGCAGAGGCCGTGCAAGCAATCAGTGCATTATTGCTTGATAAACACGAATCTGCGGCCATTCTCAACGCGGAGATGGGTACTGGAAAGACGATGATGGCGATTGCAACAGCGGCTGTTATGTACCAGGAAGGCTATCACCGCTCGTTGGTGATTTCGCCACCGCATCTCGTCTACAAATGGCGTAGAGAGATTTTAGATACGATACCTGATGCAACCGTTTGGGTGCTAAATGGTCCTGATTCATTAGCAAAATTACTGAAACTGAAACAACGAATAGGAGGCAACAACCCACAAAGCACTGGCCCAGAATTTTATATATTGGGTCGTGTTCGGATGCGAATGGGCTTTCATTGGGAGAGTGCGGTGAGCGTAAAGCGTGTTTTTCGTTCATACCCAATTGCAGTGTGTAGTGATTGTGGAACACCTGTGCGTGATTCAGAAGGTGACTGTGTGCCAGTAGAGGTGTTTCAACGTGAGGCAAAACGCTCAAAGTGCCAAGTCTGTCATAGTCCGTTATGGACATTGATGAGGCCCAAGGCAGCGAGCCGTAATGTATTGCGTGAGACGGTAAAGAAAAGCCTGAAACGCATACCGACGATTGGTGCGGTTACGTCTGACAAGCTGATTGAGCAATTTGGTGATGACTTTCTAGCCCAAATGCTGGGCGACAATATTCACGACTTTATCAACTTAATGGACGATAAAGGCGGGTTTGTTTTTAGTGATAGGCAAGCGCAGCGAATGGAAAAGTCGATGGCGAATATGGAGTTTGGGTTTGGTGAAGGGGGCTATCAAGCCTCTGAATTCGTCAAACGCTATTTGCCAGCAAACACCTTTGATCTGCTTATTGTTGATGAATCGCATGAATATAAAAACGGTGGTTCAGCTCAAGGGCAAGCAATGGGTGTTTTAGCGACACAAGTCAAAAAAACAATTTTATTAACGGGCACATTAATGGGGGGATATGCAGACGATATTTTTTTCTTGCTCTTTAGAGTGTTGACGAAGCCGATGCTTGATGACGGTTATCGACCAACAAAACGCGGCTCTTTGTACTCGGCAAGTATGCAGTTTATGAAAGACCACGGGGTATTGAAAGAAATACACAGTATTCGAGAAGGGGATGAACACCGTACCTCGAAAGGCCGTAAAACCACGGTGCGCAGTGTGAAAGCGCCAGGGTTTAGTCCGATGGGCATATTAAGGTATGTACTTCCTTTTACCGTGTTTTTGAAGCTAAAAGACATAGGTGGGAACGTGCTGCCTGAGTATACAGAGGAGTTTATTGAAATACCGATGACGGATGAACAGGGAGATAGATATCGTCGTCTCAGTGTCACGTTGCAGCAAGCATTAAAGCAAGCCTTAGTGAAGAAGGATTCAACGTTGCTAGGCGTAGTGATTAATGCGTTGTTGGCGTGGCCAGATTGCTGTTTTAGACCTGAAACAGTGAAGCATCCGAGGACGCGCGAGCTTATCGCATTTACTAAAACCATTTTTACAGAAGAGGAGGTGATGCCGAAAGAACAGGCATTAATCGATCATTGCCTCAAGGAGAAGGCGAACGGTCGAAAAGTGTTGGTGTACACCGTTTATACGGGCACACGCGACACGATGAAGCGGTTGAAAGAAAAGCTATCACATGAAGGTTTGAAAGTGGCAGTACTTCGCTCAACGGTAGGTACACAAGTGCGTGAAGATTGGATTGCAGCGCAAGTCGATAAAGGCGTTGATGTTTTAATCACGAACCCTGAGTTGGTGAAGACAGGCTTGGATTTATTGGACTTTCCGAGCATCGTTTTTCTTCAAACAGGGTGGAATGTGTACACGCTGATGCAAGCTGCAAGGCGATCATGGCGTATTGGTCAAAAGCACCCTGTGACAGTCACTTTCTTTGGTTATGCAGAGAGTTCTCAAATGACCTGTTTAGCATTGATGGCTAAGAAAATAGCAGTCTCGCAAAGCACGTCAGGCGATATACCCGAATCAGGATTAGATTCATTGAATTCTGATGCAGAGTCTATTGATATGGCGTTAGCGCGTCAATTAGTAGCGTAAATAACCTGTAGTTGTCGCAATAAATAGAAGTTAACCATTAATAAGGAGGATATATCACCAAGATCACACGGGCTATGCCTAGTGTGATCTTACATCACTCTATTTATTCAGCAATAGCGTGACGTAAGGTCATAAGTGAGAGGGTCAAGATGCAGAGAACGTTGGAGCAAACGAAAGTCACAGAGCAATTTCCAATTGTTGTAAATGAAGCAACGCGAGAAGTGTCTGTAGGAAAGTGGATAGCGGATGGTGTGTATTACAATGGATTGATGAAAGAATCAGCAATGTACTTAAAGTTGGAAATTTTAGAAGCGAATGGGATAGAGATCAGCGCAGATTATTGCCCTAAAATCGGGCAGAAAAATATTCATACAGAAATTATTCAGTATCTCGGCCCCGTTTTTTATCGACGTTTACGTTACGTAATGATGCGGGTTTGGATTGATCCAGATAAAGCGTTGCTCGACAAGTATTGTTTTTACAGTAATGGCTTTACTCACCGCTACTGTACCGCTCAAATGCAACGATTATGGAAGCATAGGGCGTTGGCTGAACAAGTTGAGAAAGATGAGCAATACGCTATTATGCCGCTGGTTGTGTACTTCGGTGCATCACCTAAAACATTGAAAAAGTCGCTGGGTAAGGGGCTTTGGAAGCATCTTTGCAGCAAAAGTTTGTCTTACAACCGTGAATTAGTAAAACACCTTCAAACGAGTATAAAAGACCTTGACCGTATCAATAGCGTAGAGGACTTTGAACAATATATCGCTATTATTGGTCCATTGTCTCAATTAAAGGTCACGTTAATGAAAATGCTGGAAACGGATACGTTATGCAATTATTCGCCTAATAAACCTAATGAGATGGCGGCACTATTGTGGGTGAATCAGTACGCTAAAGTGTCTGATAAGGAAAGTGTTGAATCTAAGGAGTCGTTTTATCGGGATACTGAAAGAATGGCGATAAGACAAGGGTTTGATTTTAATCCGTTGTGGTCGTTGAAAAAAATGACAGAGCGGCATGATAAATATACGCAAATGGCATTGAATCAAGAATATACGCGTAAGCCTTTTAGCTGGTTGGCTGATTTGAAGCAGCGGCTGATGTTGGTTGAGGAAGGGGTTACTATTAGTGTGCCAGGTTCACCGTATGAAATGGCACAAGAAAGCTCTGAAATGCACCATTGTGTTGTGAGTTACATAGAAAATGTTGCGGCAAAAAAGTATCTTGTATTCTCGCTTAAAAATGAAGCGGCTGGCTCACGTAGTACCTTGTCATTTAAGCTATATGATAATCTTTGGATTGAGGACCAGCACTATGGCGTATCCAATAGCCAAGTAACATGCGACAAGCTCCTATCGGTAGTAAAGTCGTTGGAGGATACACTTAATTCAAAGGAGCTAATGAGCCAAGCTGCGTGATAACTCTCTCATTGCTAATGACCTTATTGCAGCACAGGCTACCCCAAAAAAACAGAAAGGGTTGGTTCAAATGCAAAGGGTTAAAGGGCTTTTAAGGGTAAGTCTATAAGGGTAAAGGCCCTATCCAGAAAGGATTAACCCAAAGGGCTAAAATATTAAAATCAAAAGAAAATTTCTGTAAATGTGATTTTCGAGTAAAGTGACATCAGAGGATTAGGGTGGATTCCTTGACATGTTTTTACGATGTAATTAAAGAAAACAAAAAGAGAAAATTTACTCAATTGGTAAATAGAAATTAGCTTTTGAACATGAAACTCTCGGTGATTTAGGCAAGATTATTGTGATTGATATGGGTGGAAGTACGCAGATAGAAGCAGATTTTTATACAGGCGATACTGGTGTGCTGTCAGAAAAAAAGAAGCTACTTGACGCAGTAATCTCTATTGTAGAGCGCGGTTTACAAAAAATTACCAGATTGAATAAAGTTAATTAATGTGGGAATAAGTATCCCGAAAATAAGGTGTGAAAATGCTAAATAAAGGTTTAGAAATAGTAGGTTTTATATTTTGTCCTGACGGTCATAACTCCGTTCAGTGGAACTGAATCTGCTATCCTTGGTGCTACTATGGTTGTGTATGGGTTAGGTCGTAATATCATATCGGAAATTCAGAATATCAAGAAAATTTAATAGGAGTTATCGATGAACAAATTATTTATATTACTTGCAACGCTCGCTCTAAGCGGTTCACTACAAGCAACTGAGTTTCGTCTAGCCACTTGGAATATTTATTGGTTAGGGGATCAAAAGAATAATCGCACTGAGGCTGATTATAATGAGCTAAGGCAGTATGCTAAAAAAACTTGATGCGGACGTTATTGCGTTGCAGGAAGTAGCCAGTGCTGAGTGGGCTAGAAAAATATTTGGTGATGATTACCGTTATTATTTTTCATCTCGGAATCATGTACAGAAGGTGGGATTTGCTGTCAAGAAATCAGAAGGTTTTAGTGTTGTAGATGCAGTGGACTACGCGCCACTTGGTTTGGATGGTTCAGTCCGCTACGGTAAAGACTTAACGCTAAAAGTCGGTGATCAGTCGATTAGATTACTTGGTGTTCATTTAAAATCTCTATGTTTTGATAAACCCTTGGATGCGGCAACTAAGGATTGTAAGAAGCTCAACAAGCAGGTTGAGCCACTGGAGTCATGGATAAACCAGAGGGCAGAAGAAGCTTTGCCTTTTGTTGTTCTTGGTGACTTTAATAGACGTTTCAACGTCGAAGTTAAGAAGGGCTATTCATCAGATATTGGTATCTGGCCTAACATTGATGATTCTGAACCTAATAAAAATGCGGACTTATCTTTTGCAACAGAAGGGCGCACTTCGACCTGCTGGGATGGTAAGTACAAAGAGTATATTGATCATATAGTCTTTGATGCAAGGTCTGCTGGGCTTTACAAAGATGACTCATTTAATGTCTTGTCTTTTGAGGGTGAGTTCGGTTCTCGCAGTAGATTGCTTTCAGATCATTGTGCTATGTCGGTGGACTTGGATATTTAACGCAACATTACCAGGTAATATTGCGAGTGAAAAAATGGTCATGGTTTCTTAACATTTATTCGCAGCTCTCAGTAGGGCGTTACAGAGTGTTCCTGTACCTTTGGTTCCTTTGAGTTTATTACCGAAGTGGCTGCATATAGCATCAGAGTAGTTAGGTCCTGTATTAGCAACATAGCATTTATACTTGTCGCCATCTTTAGTAAGTGCCGCAAAATGTGTTTCATAACCTAATTTTACTATGCCTGATACTTTAAATTCAGTCGGTTCAAGACCTAAAGCCTAGATTCCCACATTAACCGACACACTTGGCAATAGACTTGAGAGCCAGCTGGCCGTAGGCTAAAAGC
>JAUKWF010000379.1:0-12639 GCA_032356525.1 Eutonina indicans
AGGTTTCCCGGCTTGCCGTATGGCTTAAAGAAAATCAACTGATTCCAAGAAATAGTCGATTAAAATCGCCGATTTAAAAAGCAGTAGGTATTATCTTCTATAGCATTCATAACCAAGCGCGGATAAAGGATTTTTTTTATTCTATCTTTTCTTAAATCTGAAAGTGAGTTATTTTGGTCAGTGATATGATAAAGATGGCTAGACAGAATCTTCAAGTTAAATATATATAGTTTACAGACCCGAAAACTTTACGCTAGACTGACCCATAACCCGCTGTGTGGACCCCCGACCAAGACCAAGAACAAAACACCCACCGGGGTCCCCTGTTCCAATCTATTCTTTTGATTGCTCGTTGATGTCTCGTAGACGGGAGCTTTTGAATTTGTTATTTACACAATATAAAAACGGTTTGAATGTTCTTTTCCAATAAGTGAGTTGACAAGTTTTTGACAATTTCTCGCTTTTCACCAGGAAGAGAAGAGCTGTAATTTGAGTCGCTATAAAGTGAACTGGTCAGATCAGACAAAGATATCTTACCACTCGCATGACGGGTGATTGATTCCTTTCTGAAGTGGATACAGTATTTTATCATTATCCCTATGCTCAATTCTGAAAGTGATATATTTTATGCTCTCATAGCATTGATATAGCGAAAATTAAAAAACATCCTAGCTTTTTTTACCCCTCCCCCTTCTTATCTCTTACACAGTATAAGGGACAGTATCAGGGACAGCGTTGCTCTTGTTTGCTTAAAAATATTTTTTTTTCACAAGGTTATGCACACTGCTAGAAAAACCTGTGGATTGCTTTAACTGTGAGAAGCAATGGTTAACAGAGTTAATATAAAGGAGGTTAATATAAATGATTACCAGAAAGTATTGATAAAGTTTTCTAATCGCGTTTCGATTATATGGTATATCGCGGAATCATTTCCTTTCAAAGTTTGTAGAAACTTTTAAATAAAGGTACATGCGCGATCCTGGCTTTCAAATTTTCGGCAAAAGCTACATAATAAGGCGTGTAAAAGTTATCGAGTTTATGGTAATTGCATTTGGATAGTTTGCAGGGCGGTTCAGGTCCGCTTTTAAGGTGAATGTTTTATAATAAAGTAAATGTAAAACTATAGACGGGTTCCGTATGACGTATAATGCTTACACTTTGCTCGATTATCTATGGATGGTATATAGGAGGTGCTACTAAATCATAGAGGTTATCAAGACTAATTTGACTGCCATTTTCGTGCATTTTGCCTGCCATTTGTATGGCCTGAAGCACATTTCAGTGTCTGTATAGGGATAAAAGTGAAGTCATTAAGATTAAAGAAAGAATTAATCAAAATGGAAACCCTAAGGGAGCTACGAATTTGATATTGGGTTGTAAATAGAGCCTAAAATCAAATGTAAACTTAACGGGATCCAACTATATATTGCGGAGTATTAAGTAATTAACCGCAGTCAGCTTTCAAGAGAAAGCGATGTATTAAAGTCCGTCTTGTAACATTTTTATACAAAAAAACACTAATATTTTTTTCTTATATTTTCCTTTAAATTTGAACGCTTTTTGGGACCCTTGAAAGACTTTTCACTAACATTTTTTGGAACATTCACTGGGACTTGGGTTCTCTAAAAAATGGTTAAACTTACGGGTGGTCCAACCGTATGCTCGTAATTACTTTGCCCCCGGGTACACTGCGCTTTAACGAAAGACCCTTTTGTTTGGGCTGTATGTTTACAGCACAGCGTGCGGTGAAGCGGAAAATAACGCGTTTTTATGTTAGATAAGGGCTGTATTATATGTGAGCGTTATACAGGGTGTCCCAGATAAAATGGTACACTTTGACTTCATAGAAAAATTTATTTTTAGTATATATAAAACTGAAGTTTAAACACTTTAAAAACTAATTTTCGCCGCAGTCAAAGTGTATCATTTTATCCTAGGCACCCTGTACAAAGTTTACTCTAAGATGTAAGGTAGTAAATGGATGAAAAGTAAACACTTGTCTTTGTATTTTGAAAACAGTTTTAATCTTTTTTTTCCTTGCAATATAAAGACAGTAAACAAGAAAGTATTAAAAATGTCGGTCTTTTTTACGCCCCGTCTGTCTATCTGTGTGGCAAATGTAAAGAGAGACGACATATAAATTTGTTAAAAAATATTTAATGAAATTGACATCGTACGACTTGTCTGTCCATTACAACCAGTAAACGACGTTCAAACAACGTTCAAAGAACACTCACGTGACGTTATGGATGTTATATGGACGTCATTTGGACGTTAAATCACGGTTGTGTGTCGTATTACCATCACGCACGCGAAATTTTATATGGTTACATCATCGAATACAAAGTGGTTATAAGTAATATCATAAGATGAACTGAGATGTTGCTTTTGCTTTTCATCACACGCAGTAGGGGGTTTTGAAAAATGACCTTTAACAACACAGCTAAAGTGATAACATTTCAGTTTTTTTTGCTACCTTGGATATTACTTGACTTTTTAAAAAAGTTCAATTTCAATTGTCCCTCTTTCGCATATGCCTAACCGGAGAGAACATCCGGTGAAAAAAATCGGGGAAAAGTGATTACGACCAGCTAGCAAATCTTGTCCTAATTTTGCTTTCACCAAAAGTTGACGATAAAAGTATAGACCATTCTACTTTTTATCATTTTCTGGACACATAACAGGGCTCCAAAATTATGTTGAAAATTTGATAAATCTTTTGGTTTTTGAAAACCCTTTCAGGGACTTGAGTGGTGAAAAATAAAAAACTTTTCAGACGGCACAGTTTTCTTTTTTAAAAGAAAGCACCCCCTTCTGCTGGTGCATAGTTTGCAGGAGGTTGAATCTACCCCTTATGATACTAAATGACCCATATTGATGTTTATTTATCATGGATCAGGGTGTACAGCAGCAATACTTTGAGCTATCGAGTTTCCTAAAGCACGTTTAAAATTACTTCAATATTTATATAAGCCAGGAAAGGAAGCATTAAATAAACTTTGCATGTCTGGAATTAGTTTGTTATTATATAATTAAGCGAAATCAAATTACCCTCTGTATACATGCTCGTATTTCAAGACTCGTACTTAGTTCTCCTACATTCGTCAAGCGAAAAAATGAGGGGAGATCTTTTATTGACTGGTCTCAATTTCCGGTTCTTGACGTATAGACTGGAGGGCTAGGTATAGGAAATCCCTGAGTTCTTTTATAAATCTCAAGAAAATTAAGAATTGGTAGCCACTAGCTAGGGAACCTGCGTTTTACATTGTTTGTGTGCACCGCTATACGCATCTTTAAATTAAAAAACATTAGCGTGAGATCTAAGCATAGCTTTTTGCATACATGAATAATTTTACTCATCCATTTGCTTCAGTAAAAGTAGGCGCAGATTTTGACAATATTATGTCTTATTTGTCAGAATATGCATCTGCTTTGACCGATTCAGAATTGCCTGTTTTTGGCTCTTGTATAAAAATGTCTCGGATCATTTTGGCAAGGGCGAATAAGGTATGTTGAAAAATTCAATAAATGCAAAGAATTTAGGCCCGTGGAAGATTCATCGAATTCCAAATACGCTCAAGTTTATCTAAAATATATGGTTGACAAAGAAGGATTCCTAAGTGTTTATATTATTTGATTGTAATGATCTGGGAACTTAAAAAATAGGTTATTTGGAAGTATTTTAAAAAGGTCAAAGTCACCGTGAAATAACCCTTACCAAACAGAAAGGTTGTTGATACTCGAAATGCACATAGTATGAGTGTTTTTAAAAGTTTCTTAAATGTCAATGGAGTATTTTGAAAGGTTAAATTTGGTTTAAAAACTTGATCTTTATATTGCTTTAGAAAGATTGCATACACAGTTTCTCTGAAATAATTCCTTAACAAAAAAGAAGAATTCTCAATTGTCAAAAATTAGCCTGTTTGGTAATTTTAGTAGTTTTAGGCGTTTCTTAAATATTTAAATTCGTCCTTAACGTGTTCAAAGTTGATCTCATTTTTTTTAGCATAAAAAAAGGTTCTTTCATGTCATTTTTACTGATGGAAAAGATTTAAATCTTTTTGGAAATTTGACAAAAGAGAAATATATGGGAAAAGTTGAGCATAATTAAGAAAAAAAACTTTTCTCTGATATGTTAAAATATGTAGATTTTGTTTTTTTGATGATTTGATACATGCTTGATATCATGGTTTTCTGATTTTGCGAACCTTCACTTTTCAGCTAGATCCGTCTGCGATGTTAATGGTGAAAACACCTTAGATTTGATTATCTTGATCCAGGGCCGGCGAAACCTGCAACCCCCCCCCCCACTTTTTTTTTTGCCAAAAAAAATAAATATTCATAGTTATTTTGATAATAATCATAGTTATGAGTATATAATTTCCTACTTATTTGTAAATTTGGGGTGTGTTTAAGCTAATCTAGCGTATAATAAAGACCCTAAAATTGTTTTTGTCCCGTTGGCCCCAACCACGGTGGGGCCTCCTTAGATACTAAATATTTTGGCCCCTCCGCTAGGGATAACACTCTTCAAAAGAACTTTTCTCTCAATACTAAGGGAATTTTGATAAAGTTTACTCTTTAGTTCTGCCTAAAATATGCGGGGTGTAAGAAATCCTGGATCCGCATCTGTATGATGATTTAATTGATAGATTTCAATGGTTTGCTGATTTTTCGGCTCAAATTATTTATGCATACAGTGGCGGATCTAGAGGTTTTCAAGGTTATCGCAGTTGCGAACGTTCAGAAATAGAAAAATAAACTTTATTCTGATATTTCAATGTTTTAATTTTAATATTTATTTTAATGCTAAAGACTTCTTAAAATTTGATTATTTTGATGATTGAATTGATTGATTTCAATGATTTTCTGATTTAGCGAAACACTCAATTTTTGGTTGGATCCGCCTCTGAATAATGACGTGTGTAATCAAAGCGTTGGGAACTTACGTGACCGGCGCTATGTTATCTGTGTTAATAAGAACTTGCAATTTCGATTGTCAACATTATTAATTCGCTAAGCTGTCAAACCACAAATATGTTAAGAAAGATATAATGGAACGATTTTTTGAATGTTACCATAGTAACGTACTTTTTAAGTTGTTAGTCTCAAAACCAATATATATAGTTGTGTTATCCTTTTAACATTTTTTTCATACAAATATGACATTACACAATCCAAAATTATATACAAAGGTAACTAATGGTATCGATCAACATAAAATATATTCTTAACGTCCTTAAAACGCTATAATAACTGGTTGCTACAAAAGAAATGTTTTCTTAACAAGATAACATTTTATATTTTCAAGTGCCACGAGGAGAAAAAATAAGAAGGTATTATTGACATACGAATGTATACATGAAAACAAATTTTCCCCGTTTTTTTGCGTTTTATATAAAATGTACCCTTCAGTGGACACACAAGACCGTTATTCTAACATTCTAAAAACGTGCAAAGATATGTTGTCCGCCGGACTTCAAATTTGGGACTTTTTTTTGTTTCTTAAACAATTAGTTCAAAGACGTGCGGCCCAGTTTCATAACAAAAGGACTTGCATGCTATGCGCGTATACAATATCATTCATCAGGGTCAGGGACAAGTTAAGGCATATATAATTTGATGCAATAGCTGATGTCTTTTGTGATGTTTATATTATTGTACTGTTTGTTTAAAGTTAGTATAAGGCTAACCTTCATGGTTGGGTCAGGCAGCAGTTAAGGATTAGCACTCACATTGTTATTTGTCTCATCATTGGTTTAATAATTAGTTTGGACTAACCTTCCTGGTTGGTTAAAGTAGCAATTAGTAATTAACATAATTTGATATAAAGGCATTGCTGTTTGCTTTATTGTTTGTTTATAATTAGTGACCTTTCTAGTTAGGTCAGGTAGAAGACTTTGTATAGAGATACCACGGGGATATGTCCCGAATTTGGTTTTGGTGTGTTTTGCTGGTGCTGCAGGCATCAAGCGCATGCGCATGGTGGACGAGTAGAAGACGGTCGTGTAGTCGTGTTAACTGCAGAGTAGGGCAATGGTCCGCGTGGTCCGCTTGTAGCGAGTCGTGCGGGCTGTTCGGCCAACACAGGCGTACAAGACCGAAGCTTGCTTCTGAATCTTGTGGTGGAAGTTGCCCTACTCTGACGGAATCAGGATCATGCAACAACAAATGTTGTCCCTCTGATTGCACCTATACGTGGGGCGCGTGGGGCGCTTGCACGGGATGCGGTCCTAACGGTCAGCAAGAATCGAAGGTTGTTGTTACTAAACAAGAACAGTGTGGGGGAGCGTGCGCACTCCCTTCAGCAAGAAAACAAAGCTGCAATACAGGCAGGTAAGAAGATTTTAATGAAACACTGAAATGTCAAAATTAATAAGTATTTAAAGCATCTTTAATTTTTGTAACAAGAGCAGTATATGTTTGCAGACTAGTCAACTCGGAATTTTTTATTTTATTACCAGACTGAAAGTATAATCAGGTATTCTAGACTAACAGGCGCGGATTCAACACCCTGCAGCTGCATAGTTTGCAGGGGGTGCTTTTTCCAAAAAGATTTGTTTTGTCAAAATCATAGGCGGGAACTTAATAATAATAAATGTAACGCTTTATTGCGCGGTTCTGCCTAAAATTTCAGGGGGTCTAAGGAATCCTGTGTCCCCTCACCTGCCTAATATGGTGATATTTCATTGTATAATTCTACTTGTTAAAATTGACAACTAAAATTAGAAATAACAATCAAGGATAAGTCAAACTGAAGTGAAGTTAAACCGTTTGATGGGGGGTTTACAAAAGTTCTTGGTTTGAGTATTTTTTTTTAAAAATATGTTAAGTTAATTTTGTTTAGGGAAGGTCTCTAGAGAAGTCGTGCCCTGCAAGTATCATTTAATCACTTTAGCCTATAAGATTACGGAGATGTCGGATATAAATATTTAAAAATAATAAACTTTTTATGTATGATTAATTCAGTTAAAATAAGATTTTGTTATGTTATTTCCGTTAAGATGTTAGACGTTAGGATGTGATGTAAGGGCCGCATATACAGAGCTTGAAGATGGTCCGTGAGGACCTTCCTAATATTCCCCAATTGTTTTATACCATTATCAATAAATTTTTAGTTTTTATCTTTTAACGTTTTCACAATGTGGATTTGAACATTTTCCAAATGGCCTACAATCTGCTATTTGTATATTACTATGCACTGTTTAATGCGATTTTGATTTCCCCTAAATTCTTGTTTTTATCTTTCAACGTTTTGACCGCGTGAATTTGAACATTTTCCACATTATGGCCTCCAATCAATCTATTTTGTATATTACGACACTGTTTATTACTATTTTGATTTGTGCCAGTTCTATCAGCGGATCTAATTTCCCCAATATTCTCCAATTACTTTAAACCATTTTCCCTAAATTCTAGTTTTTATCTTTCAACGTTTTGACCGCTTGAATTTGAACACTTTAGCCTCTAACTACACGGCCTCCAATCTGCTATTCTGTGGTATTATTACTATACTATTTTGATTTGTGTCAGTTCTATCAGATAATGTTGACAAATAAGTTTTGTATAAAAACAAACTCTTAAGCATCTCCATAGCATCTAATAATGACTGTTTGATGGTCATGGATGGAAAACCAAATGACCACAACTGTCGCAATGTACGAGGAGTACTCTCCTCCCTCAAAACAACCGCATGTACGGCCCAAAATTGGCGGTCTTGAAAAAGTCTTAAAAACATACCCTTACATTGCATTTTTTACCGAAATTTTGATTTTCAATTTTTCGACCCTTACAGTGCACATGAGTAAAATCCAACCCTTACAGTGCATTTTCCAACACTGAAAAACATACCCTTAAGCGCGGCACATCCTGTCGGTCGGATCATATTGTTGAGTTCATGTAGATGAGTTCACGTAGACACTCTCATCATTTGACTCGCATTCTTTTAAACCAACGCGCGCATGCGTTCTAATACTTTGGGAGGGTGTATTTGCTCTGTTTTTGAAAATTAAATTGTCCTTCTCCAGGAGTCTTTGGTCACTGTTCATTTTGTTGATAAGTGCAATATGAAAATGTAGCTATCAATAAACTTCCGAGAAATTTGGAGAATTTCTTCGATTTAAAGATATAAAATCTTCTTAAGGTGCTCTTAATTTGCTACCCTAGCTTGTTTTCTCTTTCCTATTTTGTATTGATATCTTTTGTTTGTCTTTTTAATGCAATAAATGTTCTGAAAATGTTCATAAATTTTTAGCCCCTATAGAACTTTAGTATGTTCTTATATATCTTGATTCTTATAAAAAATGCGTGTTGATGAAATGTTACTTTCTATCTGTTCTAGAGGGTATAAATCGGCCGGCCCCCTTTCACAATTATCATAACACGTGGTAACTGTCCAGTCCGCTTGAATCGAGACAATTTGAGATGTTTGTTTTATTTATAATATATTGTGGTCACTTTATCAGACCTGAGTTCTTTTTGGAGGAGGTAGGAGGTTTCACACAGATGTCATTTAAACGTTCAAAAAACGTCCATAGTAATATTTGTAACGTCAATGAACACTGGTTTGAGTTACTATATGTCTATTGTAAAATAACTTTTCATCAAATTCACTTAAACTACAATAGTGAGGGCCGGGCAACTATCCAATGAAAACAAAACACTACGATTTATTTGCTGCTTAATTGGAGGCTTTTCAGATAGTAGCAGCTAAGTGAGGTATTCGCGCGTGTTAAGATTAATTTGAATTGCAATATTGAGGAGGCAAAATAGTAAGATGGCTTCTGTTTGCAACCTCCTAATGATAATGTTGGTGTTGCAGTCAACATTTGTAGATGCCTTATGGGGTGGACGAAAGTGCAAGAAACGGGACTGTCAATTGTCAGGATGGGGGTCCTGGTCACAATGCACTGTAACATGCGGGTTATCCGGCACTCGAACAAGAGAACGTTCTAAAATAGTTGATCAATCTTGTAAAGGAAAGTGTGATGTACTATATAAAACAGAAAAATGTCAAAATCAGAAATGTTGTCCAGTTGATTGCGTTTATACTTGGAGCGCATGGAGCGCTTGTAAGGGATGCGGCAGTAATAGTCTACAAGAACGAAAAGCCTTTGTTAATAAAACGGAAGAATGCGGTGGATCGTGTAATCTACCTCCATCTGAAAAGAAAAGTTGTCATACTGAGAAGTAAGTTGAAAAATTTAAATTTAAATTAACAACATACCTTAAAGGTATTAAATTTCGCAGGTATTACATTTTGCGATTTTCGCGTTTTTTAAAAAAATCGCGAAATTAAGTACCCGCGAAATGCAATTTTTTCTCTTTAAAATAAAAATTAAGGCAAAAAAACGTGTTTTTAGAGTACTTTTTGTTACTCAAACGCGAAATTAAATACCCGCGAAAAGGTGCAAGTAGTACAGCTTCAGGAGGATAATTTTCTCCAGTTAAAAAGTCATATAACTTGTTATAAAGTTTCATAGACATTGACTTTGTAAGTAAAAGTTAGCTACTTCTAAAATCTTGCTACAGTTCCAGATCTGCCACTTATCTTAAACATACTGGTGAACTCAATTATAATTTATAATTTAAATATCGTTTTAAAAACAAAACACGAGGTTTTTGACAGAAAATGATCAACAAAATGATCAACATCGCGATACGCTAAGCAAGCGGTATAGGCTGTTACCTGAAACAGAAAATCTGCTTATGCTCGAATTTTACCATTCTTTCTGTTCTGCTAGAACAATACCTCCTAGCAGCATGAGTAGCACGAGCAAAGGGGTTAAGATCTAAACCTGACTTTCATCCTTAAGTACACATATTATTCGCTTTCAATACAACTCAATTTATTTCACGTTCCATTTTTGACTTGTCGTTTTCATATGAATGTCATTCTAACGTTTAAACTACATTCATACAACCCTAAAAACATATCAGGAACGCTGTTTGAACGTTGTATGAATGTGTTAGCTATGGGGGGTAGCACATATACTTTTGAGATATTGAAATTTACAATGTGTCTGAGTTTACAGTTTTGCAAACCATCATTTGTTATTGTTTATTGGTATTATGGTATATTTCGGCTTTATAAAAAGGAAAAAAATTACTCTGTACTTAAGTATCTTAAGAAACTAAGATTTGTTTACACCTACAACATTCAGAGGGGAATCCATTAACACAGCTAAGAAGGAGTGTAATTGCATTGCACAAGTAACTATTTACAGACCGTCGCATTCTTCTCCACATACGCATTTCTTTCTAACAGATCTTGGATTTTACATTTCAAAGTTAAACCTTCGAACTACCCACATAAAAGACATCCATTTTTTTCATACCAAGAACTGTTAGTAGATACGGTCCATAATGGCCAGTGTACAAATTATAGTGTTGTTGCTGCAGTGTTTTACTGTGGTCGAACCGTGGCGGGGCTGTGAGAAGAAGAATTGTCAGTTATCACAGTGGGGCCCGTGGGAAAGGTGCTCAACCTCGTGCGGCCACGGAGGTACACAGACAAGGAAACGCAAGAAAATAGTGGATGCATCGTGCGGGGGCGCGCCATGTGGCCTACTATTTGGTACACAGAAATGTAATCAGAAATGTTGTCCCGTTGATTGCGTTTATACTTGGAGCGCGTGGGGCGCTTGTAAGGGATGCGGCAGTAATGGCCAACAAGAGTCGAAAGCTGTTCTTACTAAAAAGGGGGAATGCGGTGGAACTTGTGTTCAACCTTCTCCTAGAAAAGAGAGTTGTGTCCCTGAAGAGTAAGTGTATAAATAGTTTTATGCCCGAATTCCGGGAAATTTTAAGGAAAAAATAAAATCAAAATTTGATGTAAAGTTAATTTTAAATTGTTTTCCTTTAAGACCGGATTTATAAAATTCTCATAGTATTCTTTTAGGAAATCCGCCGATCCGGATTTGTCTTGATGAGTTAATTGCGATGTGAAATATATGTGCGGTTAGTTATTTGAGACAGCGAGACGAAGTAATGCATCAGCTAAACTACTTTTTTTTTACGAAGAATCAGATTCCCAATAGAAAACACCCTCTGTATCACCAATCAACAACTTGCAAAATATTATTTTTAAAGGAAAACATTGCATGGATACTAAAATGTACATTTTTGAGGTAGTTTGTCTCATTACGGAAGTCAATGCTGTTGGAAGAAATTTGATTTCATTTTTTAGAAGTGAATTTCTTGGGGAGGATTTTTAAAATTGGGTTTCTCTCAAAAATTGCTAGTATCCTATTTATGCTAAAGAGTCAAAAGAAAAGTAAAAGTACAATTTATTAATCAAAATATTCCAATAAATCATATTTAGAGCTTAGATCGCAAAAATATAAATGAAAAGCTTGGTGATATGATATATATTTTAGATTGCGACATATTCTTTTGTGTGTTGTGGTAACACTTGTCAGCGATTTCATTTGTGTACAACAATCAACATTAAAACAACAACAAAAAAAGGAATCAAAAAATCCTTTATATATATATATATATACAATATTTCCAAAATTTTGTGCGCATGCGCGAATATGTGTGACGTATTGTGTTGATGGTGTGATGAGGGTTTTTTTTCTGATGAATGAAAGCAGTCGTTTCAAATAGGTTACAAGGTCAAACAGATACCTTTTCAACGATAGCCCAACGTGTGAGACACTGGCATTTGTATATTAGAAGTTACACAGACGACACATATATAGTTTTTCATGAGAACAAAAAAAACAAAATGAAAGTCGTACTACTTTTGTTAATACTCGATTTAATCAAGGATGTTAGGCCATGGTTATTTGCTTGTGGTGATGATATAAATTGTGAAGTTAGTAACTGGAGTCCGTGGTCATCTTGTTCACAGAGTTGTGGAGATGATGGTAGTCAGAAACGACAGCGAACTGTTACTAAACAAAAGGAATGTGAAGGAAGGGATTGTCCACATCTTAATAACATCCGGTCATGTAATCGTAAATGTTGTCCGGTAGACTGTGTAATTTCATGGGGCGCGTGGGGTGCTTGCAATGGGTGTGGGAAAAACGGTCAACAAAAATCTATACCGCGAGTTGGTAAAAAATCAGAATGTGGAGGAGTGTGTAAAGTCCCTCCACCACGGACGCAAACGTGTGATACCGGAAGGTAAGTGGGATCGAAGAAGAAAAAAGAGTTTGTTCTAAAGATATCAATAAATAAAGCAAAGCGTTTACTTACTCGCAAATATAATAACCGGAATTAGAGATTTAATCGGAATAAGAACAGGATTCCGTTGAAAAAAACAGGCATCGTTGCGGCAAAAAGGATTGCTTTTCTATCTATAAGTACGGTTTCAAAACATATAACAAGAGGGAAATAAATTTCTCTCCCTATTTTACTACGAAGTTGTAAGAAAACTAAAAAATGTCAATGAATTTCTTACGTGTTTCCTTTTGTAAACAAGGATATTACGAACTTCCTTTAATGCCGAGTCATTTTTTGTTTATTGTTGTAAATCCAATCCTCTTGTATACGAGGTTACACTATGAAAACATTACAAAGTAAGGATACAATCAGAGTAGTATTCTTAACAATGTTGTCCGATTATAGTGTTTTATTTCAAGTTTTAAGGGTTTTCTAGGCCAAGATATGGTCCATTATGTATGCCTTTGA
>JAUKWF010000380.1:0-12610 GCA_032356525.1 Eutonina indicans
ATTCGGCTTAAAAGCGCCCGGGTATTAGCCAATCAAATTGCTTAAAATCGAGAAGACATTACATTGCAGGGTAATAACATTATGAAGCTTCTTGAAGTATTCCTCTAAAAAGGTTGTTTGTATGATGAATTCTCTTAGATCCAATACTGTTCACACTTTTAATCTGGTCATCATCGATAATGATATCAAAGATAAAATCAAGAAGCTGATATAAGCTGATACCACACACAGCAATTGGATTTCCTTTATTCCTTTTTAATTGATTTTGGTTGAAATCTCAGTCAGTGAATATTGATCTGTTGAGTTGATACACCATCTAGTTACGCCATTTTGTTTGTAGCATATGAATCGTCGGTGGAAAAAAATATATTCGTTAGCTTAACTACGTGATATATACAGCCAATCAGCGACAGCGACCATATGGCGAGGTGTACCCTAGCTCCTTTTTCCCGCGAATGTTTAAAATCATCAATTAACGGAACTTAAAATGTCGGAACTCAAAATATCCGGAACTAAGGTGCCGTGTAATATAGCGCTGAAAAAAATAGCTAGGTAAACCTGGCTACTTAATAACAGGCTAGGACAAGAAACACATACAATTAAACAAAACCACATGCACTCAAATAAGATAAATATTATTTTATTAATCAGGTTCTCAAATAAATTGTACAAAATAAAAAAAAGTAAAACCAAATTTTAATTGTTGCGATTGCATGTGCATACAGTTAATTCTTAAACTAGTTGGGATGTTTTAAATCTATGGAAATTGAAAAATACGCAAACAAGCTACATGATTTTAGTAGAATGAAAATTTATCTTAACAAATAATTTCATACTTGCTGTTTTATTACCAGTTAAGAGCTTTTGCAAAGAAAAAATACAATAATTACTTTTGCATACCCCTCCCTCCCCCTGTTTGCTCTTTGTTCCTTTTAGAACAGTTACGGTATACAGCCACATACGGATATATATGTGACATTCCACGCGAAAAGGGGAATCTCAAAGGAGTGCTCGCACAAGCAATCGCGTAAGGGTTCGCACGAGTGCTCGCGCGAGCAATAATACCACTCCATGTTTATCACTCATTGCTCGTGCGAGTTATTAAAGCGAGTGATAGATATAACTCTCACGAGTGATAAATAACAAATGTCGAGCGCTTCAATTGCTCGCTTGAGTACTCGATCGAGTGCTCAGAGCACTCGTTCAACATTTGTTCAACATTCACTAAAAATGGTGTTTTTGTTTACATTTTTAAGCCGGTATCCGACAGACAATATTTCGGGCGTATCATAGGGTTTTCGTTTGGATCCGTCTTTGTTTATATCGTTTCTGTTCTTTACACTTTTATAAAATAACATACATAAAATAAAACAAAAACGTATAGATAGCCCAGAAATTCAGTTAAAAAAAATAGATGGGGTTCGAACCTCCGATCTTAAGGGTAACCCAATTATTAGTCATCACCTTTACCACTTCGCTATTAATGGCTTATTCACCGTTTAGCAGGTCACTACGGCCTCATAGTGACCGGCTTGTGACGTCATGGAACGAGCGTAGCGAGTCGACTGCTGTTACGTAAAAAAATACAGTGACGTGTTTGCATTTTTCCGTACGGGACAACCTCTATTTCGAAACCGCAAGAAATTGAGAAAAGTTTGAGCTAAGAGAGAAAGTTTGAGCTAAAGAAAGCAAATCACGTTGAAAATGTCAAAAAAAACAAGAAATTTAAGTTGCAGGTAAAGAGTAGTCAACAAAAAGGAGGTTATAAATGAGATGTTCACTGTGTACCTTCAACTGATGGTTAGAGTATATTTAGATTTAATCGGTTTCTATTTTATATTCAAGGTGTTTTGGCGTTGATGCAAGAAGAGCTGGCGGACCGCCCACTATATTACGTACTTGACAATTTGTGTAACACGCTTCATACAGTGACACCGTCACATGTTCAATTCAGATCAGCCGTACTGAACGCTGGTTATAAAGTATCGAGCACGCACGCCAATGAGAGCGGGATAAAAACAGACGCTCCGCCATCAGGTAATTAATTATTGATATACTTTAAAGGAAAAAAATTTCACGATTTCGCTAATTTTGGAGTTTATTCCCTGCAAAAAATCTTGCAGTAGGCCATTCGCGGAAGTTTATTGCCGCAAAAAATGTAGATTTTTTCGAAATCTTTGACATAAATCTGTGATATTTAGTCAGTGCTGGTTCGCCTGTTATCGACCAGTTTCACCAGAACAGATATGTTTGCTGGTATACGCCATTCTTGGAATGATTCATTCTTTCCAACATCGAGCCGTTTTGTTATTTTTAGAAAAGTGATATCAAACCATTTACATATATTTACTGTATGCACTGAATGAATATTAAAAAAAAATGAAGTGAAGTTATACATATGTATAATTTTAGAATAATTAAACTAATTTTAAGATTGATTTATTTTGAATTTTTACTATTGAAATTTCATCAAAATTTTCTATTCAATTTTCAATTTCTATAAATGTAGTTTTACTTTCGATTCTTGTATAACGCATTATTATTTTACGAAATGATTTTATTCTTAAAATTCATATATATTTTTACAGTGATTTGGGACATCCTTCGTTGCTGGGTGAAAGAACATCCGGTGAACCCAAAGAAAATCAAAGACCGCTCACCCGCAAAAGCCATCCTCGATAAACCACCTCGAATCGAAGCTTCGTTCAAAATATTACCCGAAGCCACGCCCGATTCCAAACGAAAGAAATTGAAACGGTTTCCGATTAATCCGGAGGCGGATTGGGGTCCAAAAGCAAGGTATTACACTAGATAAATGTCTTTAGAAAAGTTGCATGAGTGACACACATTTTGTGTTCAAACTCTTAACACTAAACATTTGAAATTGAGAGTTGAGGTGTTGCACAAAGTAGGATTGAAGGATTATCATCACCTATTTTTGTGTTAAATTACTTCCTACACATTAATTTCACAAAAGTATATATTATTGAAAAAGTTATAAAAAACTCTTACTTTACATTAAATTTTGAATTATTAAATATATAATTAATTAGCTCTTAATTGACTTCTCACCCACATCCCTTAATTATTATATGTGTCAAAAGTTTTTTAACAATAAGAAAAAGGATGTCGATTCCTTGTTTTAACACAAAATAGAAACTCCTATTAAAGTAAGATACAGTGTTTTTAATGAAAGAAGTTTCCAGAGGCTAAATGAAAATATATATTTTTTATTTGTTGTAGAGCTAAAGTTGGAGGACAATTTTCGAACCTGGCGGAGAAAAGACACGCGCTACAAGGAAAGCGAACGAGAAAACAAGATGAACCTAATTTCCATAAACAATTCCCGTGTAAGAAATTTAAGCGTGATATGTGTGAACTTGGAGAAGAATGTAAATATTCACACTCAGTAGCTCAGAAAACTGAAAAAAAAGTCGAAAGCGAAACAAAAAATGACACTTCTGTGACCATGGCAACGGAGTAAATAATAATTTTATGGTAACATCAGTTGAAGAATGAGTTAAAGTTACTACTATTACTACTAATTTCTATGGTATTTTTCATAGATTTCAGAGATCTTTAAATTCTTTTTACCTATTAATAGAGGTTGAGGCAGTTTGTTTCGCAGACCACCTATAACTTTGTTCATGATCATTTAAATTATATAATTGTACTGTAGATTATATTGAAAATCCGATCTAGCTTTTTGACCCACCAACAAAACATATGCAATTTTCATTGGCAGAATAAGTATATTGCAGCTATTAAACGTTTTGTATGGAGAGATAAATATTCACCCAGATCCAACAAATATGGTATTACAAAAGAAACTTTATTGATATGATGACCAGTGTTTTTTATAATGCTTCATAACCTGGACACCGTTTTTAAGAATGACATGACTGTACGTCTGAATCCAAGCAAGCTTTTGATTGGTTTAGATGTCTTTCGCGCAAAATTTTTAGGACATTTGCACAAACTCGTACCGACTGTTTTAAATTGTAAACGAAAGAAAGTATGAATAAGGGATATTGACTGTTTGCTATCATCTGTACGGGGCTAATACAAAGCCCTCGGTCGAAATAAAGATCTCACAAGCTTGGTCTGTACTTTCGACCTCGGTCATTATCCTGTTTGTAAAATGAATAGTCTTTTGTACCATAATATTTGACGGATACTTTTTTTCAGACACACTGTATAATCTAAGTTTTTAAACGATAGAACGACAAATTTTCTTTTTTTTTACTGATGAAGTTGTTGTTTCATATATTTATGTATGTTAAAATTTTCACTTTTATTGAACCACGAATATGGATTCTAAAAGTGTGTTGGTATGATACTGTAATGAAAAGAAGATTTAACTTTAATTTTCACTTATGTTTATATTTAACTGTTTATATTTTGCAGCTTCATACAAAGAACGTCCAGTTTTAATATTACTATTTTGTAAGAACTAAAAATTGTATTAAAAATTAAAATTAAAAAAATGAATAAAAAGAATAAAAAGAATAAAAAGAATGGTCGGTGGCTAATTTTAAGAAGGTTTACAATCAAGTAAATATAAGATATCATTTGAAACAATCTTCGCATGATGTTCTGGGTACATCTCTTTATCTCATAATTCTCCTGTATTACGAACAAGTTTTTCGGTCATTGTAAGTTTAGAATATAGCTAAGATAGCTTGCACTGTATATTATGCAGTTGATGAAGATGAATTTAAGAATCTTGAAAAATGAGCAGCATTCCGCACTGGCTTCGGACTAGAGACGTCGACGAAATTAGACGGACTTGTCGGTCGGTTCTTCTTACTATGTTTCTGTGGGCTCAACGGGTTTGCAAGCAAAGGCGATATCGGGCGTTCTAGCAGCGTCTGATTGTTGGCACTAGTAGGGCGCTGTCGGTTAGCACTTGTCGGGCGCTGTCTGTTAGCGCTGGTGGGGCGTTCTCTGTTCGCGCTTCTCGGGCGGTTTTTACGGGCGTCTTGAGGTGACACGGGGTGTTGAATGTGGCCATCATCTGAAAGCACTGTACGTGTTGTGATTGTTTTGTTTTTATATTCGTTACCTGTTATGTCGAAGAGAATATCTTGTTGCGAATCCATCGAACTGTTTAACATCATCAAACCAGTTTGGCTATTTAAGCTAATCTCTTCTGTGGATTCGTCTTCGCTGTCAGAAACACCTGTTAATACCATATTTGGTAGCAATCCGTTATCTTCCAAAATGACCGGTACCGATGGTAGATCTTCAATTTCTTCGTCTTCGTAAGCCATGTTGTGTTGAGAAGCGAACTCAACTTTCTTTGATGATGTAGTCGGTGGGTGGACCATGGCTTTGATTTCGAAGATTTCATTGCTGGAGTTGTTTTTCAGTGGTGCTGGTGAACTTCCCAATCTCTTCTCTCTTGCTTCAAGTCGTTGCTGTCGTTGGTTATACTTCTGCTGGATGCGCGCGTCGTCATCGTCATCATTGTTGTTGGATAGTTGATTTATATTTCTAGCACGTCTCAAAACTTCTGGATGTTTTTCCGTTATCACACCGTTATCTTCCTCGTCGGATTCAGAATCATGTTCATTCGGATCCATGCCCTTCTTTTTCCGTCGTGCCGCTTCTTTTTTCTTGACTTTATTTTCGCGACGTTCAGCATATTTTCGACGCCGTTTGTTTGTCATGTCGGCCGCACGGATTGGCTCTCTTTTCGGCGGAGACGGCCGTTGTTTCTTCAATTCCAATTTCTCGTCTTTGGTGAGTTTACGAAATGTCTCTGCTTCGACCATGGACGGGGGTACTTCGCTTGGCAATTCTCGTTTCGGTTTTGAGAGAGCTGAAGAAAGTATAGACACTATCCAATGGTATCGCTCAATCTCCGTTTCCACTTTAATGTAATAAATACCGTTTCCATTATCGATAGAGAACGGGAATCGATTTTTGTTTCGTTTCACTAACGAGCATTTTGTTTCCGGTGTAAGTTCCAACGTTTTACGCAATTCAGGACGGCTGTATTCACTGGACTTCTCGTAAAACTGTAGCCATCTGCCACGGATCACACCCCAGTATTCAGACCATTGTTTGACGCCCTCTTTACGAAGCAACCAATTCTCGTGATAGATGACAACTTTCTGTCTGTTGGTATCTGCCATGGTTACAACAGCCACTTCTATGAGTCAAAGAACGGAAACTTCTTAACATTTTGTAACTCAATTATTTTCAGGGGAACTGTATTTCATTGTCAATTCAGGATTATTACAAAGACTAAGATTATACTGTTTGTTTAAAATCAAATTTGGACAATAAAAGTTTAATTTCAAGCGTACAGGGAGGTTGATATAATATGTAAGAAGCTTTTTTCACTTTCATTTGTTTTTGATTTACCCTGTATGTTCTCAATAAAGAATAGTCTCGTCACGAACTACTGATTCGGTCTCACCTTAGACCAGATTAGTCGCCATTTTTTAAATTTCTATTTTTTTATTTTTTAACAGTTTTAGCCTGTATAGATATACGTCACTAGCCTGGAAATATAAAGTTTCGTATAGATAATAACCAGATTAGATACTAGTCTAGTCTCACCTTTAAAAGTTATCGATAGCTAAATTCAAAACTCCATAATGAAAATACAACATTTTTTAAGGGCTAGAACATTGGCTTTTTGTCCGAGACAAAATTTTTGTTTGGATTACTATGGAAAGGATAGCTCAAAAAATTAATGTCTTCAACAAGATATATATTCTATCTGGAAAAGCCCTTTCTTTGTGATGGAAATCATTTGGACAAATGACTCTCTTTGGCTTTTAGTCCGGTCGTGGGATTTATCTACCCAGAAAAAATTCTTAACAATCTGAAAATTGGCACAGATGTTCTCTATTATGTTTAGAATCACCATTAAAAAATCCCAATAAGATCGAGACCGGGAACACCTCCGAATCCATAATGGCGGCGGATAGGCAAAATTACCCATAAAAAGTCGAAAATTTAGATATTTTAAAGGAAGAAACTTTCGCTGGAAGAAACTTCGTGGTTTCGCGTTTTTTGGTCCTTTCCGCGAAAGTTAATTCCGCGAAAACTTTTCAAAACTCAATATTTTTTTTCGAAGAAAAATCGAAAGTAATTCGTCAGATTTTCACAACTGTTCATCGAGTTCTAAGATATAACTCTCAAAAAGACAAGAAAAGCACTGTATTTGCAGAGATTGGCTAAAAAATCTTAAATAACAAAGAATTTTTAACTTAATTTCTTCCTCTCCCGCGAAAGTTTATTCCAGCGAAACACAAAAATTTCGCGGTTGGGCTGGTACCGCGAAAGTTTCTTCCAGCGAAAGTTTCTTCCTTTAAAGTACTCAAAAACCGACGTTTATGGGCTCATTTTAAAAATCTCGAAGAGTAGATAGGAAAAATGAGTTTGATCAACCTTATTCGATGTCGCGTTGCCAAGTTATAAAGGTTCAAAGTATCGAAAAAGGGGCTTTTTGGGGTATTTTTTGATGACGTCAGCACTTTTTCATAAAGATTAGACAAAAATAAAATGAATTAAAATGATAGAGCTCCTCTAGTACTAACACAAAATGCTATGATTTATTTGGTTTAAATAATTTGTTCGGGAAATATGGCACTTTAAAAATGCGCAAAAAGGTGTATTTTCGTGTAATTTTTTTGCTGAATCAGCAATATTTTAGCAATTTAAAACAGCCATATCTTGGGAATGAATAATCAAAACCTAACAAACCACACCATTTTCTGTTAGTGCTTGATGAGTTCTATCAGTTGCATCTAAATTCTTAATATCTAAAGTATGTTAAAAAGTGCTGACGTCATCAAAATATACCCCAAAATTGCCCCTTTTCAATCCTTTAAACACCTATAACTTGCCAACGAAACATCGAATCAGGTCGATCAAACCCATCTTTCTTATCTACTTTTTAAGTTCTTTCAGATAAGCATATAATTTGCTGCCATTATGGATTTGGAGGTGTTCCCGGTCTCGATTTTATGGGGATTTTTTCAATTTCGTCTGCTTTCATTAGTTGAGCTTCGAGACAACAGCCCATGTCGCACCTTGTATAGTGCTATTTAAAAATAAAACACTCCTGGGAATATATAGTTTTCGAAGCTTTTTCAAAAAATTAATCAAATTGAAGTGTATTGAATTCACTTCAATTGGCGTCCAAAAGAGTCAAAATACTAGTATAATTCTGACCACTTAAATTTTTCTTACTGCATAATGAATTATAGTTATTTTGTTACAAATGACACCTTTCTACAAGATTTTCATTTTCTTGAAAACCATCTGTCACCGAATTCTTAAAAGTGTTTTGGTTGAATAATAATTTTTTAACTCATCTTATTTTACAGAGTAAAATTTAATTTTGAGGGCAAAAGAATGAATGATTCAGTCTCTCCGTACAGAGGCCATTTTTATCAAAACAAACAGGAACAAAAGAAAACTGTAATTAAATTCATCGTCTTAATACTAAAACTCTAAAGTCTACAGTGTGACCGGAAGAAAAATATAAACTTGTAATATAAAATATTTTCATATTATGGTTTTGCTAGGGAGATTTAGTGATGTAAATTGGTACTTTCTTTACCGTCCCATACTCTGTACTGATAATATCAAATCAAACATTTTAAATAAGTTATACAAATAAACTTACAACTTAAAAAAAAAAAGTTGATGAAAAGTTCAAATAGTTAGTTTCATCTTCTCCATACAAAAAAAACTTGTTGCATTTCTTTCTTCTCCTCCAAAAAAAATTAATATTAAAAAAAATCTCTCTTTTATCCCTTTCGATATAAACAAGAAAAAATATTTTCTCACATAAAAGGTCTATTTATATTTATATTATACAGTTTCTTCTTTTTGATGAGATGAGAAAAAATATTTTATTCAGGCTTGGGTGATCAAGAATGAACTATAATAAATTTTTAATCACATGAAAATAGATATTCAGTATTCTATATGTATGTAAAAGAAACAACATTTTTAAGTTTTTTTTCATAATTTTATTATTGTTGAGGTTTCATGACTGAGCTGTTATAACCGTGCGAACAATTCTTTAATAGGAATTTGTTAATTAGGGTATCAGTCCGATTAAAAACGTCTAGAATGGAGTATAAATACAAGGATTTATAATAATAATAACAATGGTTTTGTGCTCCTGCGAGGAGCTTTGAATTAAAAATCTTTCCCAAAAAATCCTCACTTGTATACAAAGATTTACATTTAAAATTTTTTTTTGGTGGTATCGAGATTAAAAATCGTTGAAAAGTCTCTGTGAAGGAGAATTTTCTATGGAAATCTCACACAACAACGGGTGATGGTTCAATAAAAATAACACTCCCCCACACTTAGAATTTAACCAGTTGAAGCTTATATCAGATACTTTGAATGTGAATGTCTTTATTGTAGGTGTTTCGAACTGTTTCAATGTACGATTACTACACCATTATGTTTTAACCTCTTCTTTTTTAACTTCTTCTTTTTCATCCTCGTCATCATCACCAGCGATGAATCGTTCCCAGTCGTCCAATCGTTTCTGCATCTCTGCTTCTGTCTCTTGAACTTGGTAGTTGGTCACGCCATCGTAAGTGGCGGCACTTATTGTACGCCCACCATAAAAACGTCCGTTCAAAGCCTGGAGGAAAAAATAATGTATCCAATAAATACCGTTTGATACCATTTGTTGAATCTCGACCAAAAATTCAATCCGACGATCAAGATGAAACCATGGTTAAATCTTATTATTATTTTCGACAATTTTCAGCGGGTTGAAATGACAACATTCCACCAAAACAACAAACTAGGTCCATGATTTTATTATAAATGTCGAGTTAACAAACTTTAACCGGAGGGAATATATAGAGTGTATAATAGCAACTGATACAAATCGTTTCAATCCACTCACCAGGAGAGGTGAATACCCTATAGACAAGAGTTCAAATATGAGAAAGGGTGAAGTAGAGATTATATCTATCTATATTAAATTACATACCTCTATACATTCATCGGCCATCTCTGCTTCGTGAAATAAAACTGATACAACACCTTCTGGATTTCGCTAAAAAACAAAGGTTATCGATAAACATCACAAAATTTACTTAAAAGTTAATAAAAAAATTCTGCTAATGTAATGAAAACTGAACAAACTCTAGGCTAACAGACTATTTTTACGGTTCGTTATTTCAATAACAAAAAAGAAAAAGCGAAATACAGCGTGTCCCAATAAACTTCGGACTGTCTTTACGTAGTACGGTAACAGACTGTTTTAAACGAAATGTTATTTATTATCCAACAAAAATGTTTTATTCTTTGTTCCCCAAACTAAAAAGAAAATGTTTCCCGAATCAAGATATTAAGTTATGTTTGAAACTAAACTAAAACAGATAAAAATATATAAATAGCTGTTATCAAAGAATGTTAACACAGTCACAAGTTTAGTATAGGTCACACTGATGTATTTTATTAACCAAAAGTACGTGTCATCTGCATGTAATCGAAAATTCCAAATTTTGCGGATGATTAATTTTCAGGAACTTGATTTTGCGATTTAAGACAAAATTTCGCGTAAATCAATCCTGCATAAAATTCTAAATATCAATTTTGCGGCCATGGTTAATAATACTTACATCGAACACCAGGACTTTCTTTACATCTCCATGTTTCGAACATTCAGTTCGTAGATCAGTTTTCAAATCATTGATTAATGTTGGATCTCTCTAAAAACAAAAATAACAAAACGATTATTTGATGTTGTTTGGTGTAAAATGGCCTAAAATTTGTTACTATTTTTTTGGACAAATTCGCTCCCCTATTATCCGATATATTAAACATTGGAATTGCTTTTTATTAATGCATCTCTAATATTTTTAAAATCTTTTTCTGATATTAATAGTTTTGGCTTTGTTAATCTGAGGAAGCAAAACATCTTATTTCAATTGATAAAGATTGCTATTTGAGATTTGCTATTTTAGCGTCCAACAAAAATAATTTTATTGACAGAAAAAAATTTCTATTTGTATTCAAGAAGTTTTGGTGTACCTCGAATTCTTTCTCGTCAAACATATGCTTCAAGATGACAATGCGATCAAATTTACTTCTCTTCTTCGGGCGGTCAACCCAATCTAATAACCTATAATAAATAAAATCACATACAATTGTAACTTCTCACATTCCCACCACAATACGTGTTGACGTTGTTATGGAGGCCGCTCATTACAATATTACTTCGATGGAAGAAGAGAAGATAATAATTTAAACCAACAACAATATAGTATGGGTTTAAGAATAAAAAATAAATTAAACATCGACGGTTTTAAAAATTCCAGAACTATGAGGCTGACATGAAAACTTCTACAGGCTTCAAGAATTTCTAGGGTAACCTTTATTTTTTCGCTTTTTTCTTTCGTATCGGATAAAAATTTAGACTTTTAAAATCCTTGGGATAATTAAAGGTTCCCATCGTTTATGGGACGTCTGGCCCAATGGCTAGTTAATTATACTTACCGGGCAATTGCGCGGCCGAGGTTCATTTCCTGCGAGTGCCGATTATAACTCATATACTTCTGACCTATCCCTTGACTGGCATTGCGCTATTGGTAAGGTCTCCATCTCTAGGTTATATGAACACAATTGTAATTACGTAAAAGAAAATAAATGTATCGAATGCACTTAATTGCTTACTTGTCCTGGCCTTTCCCTTTCGTAGTTTTCTTTTTCTTTTTCTTCGGTTTCTTTGAAGGATCGTAATTTCCTTTCAATTGAAACACAGCCTAAAGAATAATAAAAACAATTATATACATTCAAACACAAGAGAACAGTCACGAGTCGCGCATTTCAAAAACCGCATAGGAATCTCCATCTGCGAACAGAAAATGTATTGATTAGCAATTACTTATACAGACAGTCTTTAATGAATAAAGTTCCTAGAGTTTTCCCGAGTTTTTTTACTTAATTTTTCCATTTTCCCAATGCAGTTCAGCACCGGAAAATTTTGGCATTTAAAGGCTCTAAATGTTTTTAAAATGATCCGTTAGTTTAAAGTTTGTTGATTCCGAAACTTTTTCTCTAGGGTTTTTTTGAGCTTCCATCAGTTTTTATAAAAATATCACCCCTTCAAGGTTTTTGTAGGTCTGTCTGAACGCTGTTTCATATGCATAAATAACGACAAAATAGACACTTTGAATTATAATAGATGTTAAAAATTCTTACCAGTTCAACTTTGATTTTCATTCCTTTGAAATCACTCTCGTCGAGAAGTTGAAGAGCCAGTTGTACAGATTCGTTCTGAAGAAAGGAAGAGAGAGAGAGAAAGATAAGTAATGCAGCCACAAAGAGGTTTACAGGTCAGAACTGGAGGTAAATTCTTTACTTGCCGATATAGTTTTGTCAAATTTAGTAGTCCCAGACCTACCTTTAGAAAGCAACACCTGCCATCACCTTTTACTTCACCTTCAGGCGTTTTATACAACTTCATCTTCTTTTTCCCTGAATCAAAAATATTAAATATTTTCTAAACTCTTCTTACTTCAACAAAGTTTTGACTTGCAAAATATATGGAATCCTTGAAACTCGAATGCATTTGTACCCAATATACTACACTGCTTTTTTCAATAGC
>JAUKWF010000383.1:0-12593 GCA_032356525.1 Eutonina indicans
AATAAACAAATCAAATGCTCAATCATCACTTACAATTATATCCATATCATCCACCTACGACAGAAAAAGAAAATTTTATTGATTTTGTTTACATTCATTGTTCATCTCAAGTACAGAGTGTTAAGCTTTAAATGTAATGTAAGCTTTCTTTCAAAAAGTAAATTCTACAAGTTTGTCTATCAACCATCTTAGTGACATTCCAAATTAGTTGATGCTTAATATTTCTGATTAGATTGCAAAGAATCACAAAGCTGTATGAATGCATAAAAAAGTTAAAAGCCAATTGGGCTTCTCTTTACCTTTGTAGCACCTGCAACTGTACGAGAAGGAGCAACAGCAGCGGTGACTTGGGAAACACCTGCTTGGGGTTTGAGAGTTGCCAAAGCCTCACGAGCAGCTGTAGCTTCCTTTGTTAATCTTGCAATAACACGACATGCAGCATCGTGTTGATATAAAGCATGGGACAATTCTGAAGTAAGAATATTTAAATTTACCTTTTTAAATTTTTACCCTTTTATTTAACAAAAGTTTCTTTTGCTAAATATCTAAATTTCTGAAATTGATAATAATGCAATATACTATTATACAAAGCATGAAAACTTAATGAAGATCTTATCCAACTATCTACTTTCAAACAGTGGGAGGGTTACTGTAAATGGAACTTTACATTGTATTTTGATTGGTTTTAATGACAGATAACTACAAGATTATAAATGAAAGCAAAGTTCATTATCAATCTTCATTACCTTGTCGTGCAGCTTGTAGTTGTTGACGAAGAGTGAAACTGTGAAGCATAACAGCATCCTTAAAATTTAAATAAAAAATAAATATAATAATAATATTATCATAGGTAAATGAAGTCATATTCTCGAATTCAAAAACAAAAAAACTGAAATGAAAAATGTTAGTTAGATACCCATTCATCCTGTAATGATTTGAGAATAGCTGGTATACTTGTTGCAGATGGAGGTCGAGGTTTTGTTAGTGAAGATGCTGAAAAAGAAGTACAAAAAAGGTTTAGTACAGTGATTTTGTTACAGCACAAATATGAAGAAAAATGACATAAAGACATGAAAACTTTGACCCAAATGACCCAGAGTACCCATCTTAATTTCACAATTTATTTCTGCAACAAATTTAGAAGAACAGCAAAAAACCTTTTATATCAAGTAAATCGTCTTCTGTAATCGAATCACCAGTAATCGGATCTGTTCCATTTTCTGATATGAATTTCTCGATCAATCTTCGTTCAAAGACGTGGTTTGATAACCTTGATAATACAGGATTTTCTGGGACTTCTCCACTTACTAAATAAATCAAATTAAAAAATAAACAGATAAAATATGTATGAAAACACGGCACTTAGATTTAGGATTGATTGAAAAAGAGGGTTGTTCTCACGATTCCACCAAGTTATCCAACAAATCATTTATTCACAAGGATATTAAGTTATGATTGCATGTGGAAACTGCACTTCGGTCAAGCCCTGTTTTTTGCCTATGGCATGATTTTTACATGCAATCACAGGAAAGGATGATTTTAGTTTACTTTCATCTAATTTTGATTATTTTCTCAATTTACCCTTCTGAATATTGAAACAGCTTTGCAAATGATATTCAGAAACATTTAAGATTGTGTAAAGAGACATTCTTCAAAGGAAGAAGCCTGCATAAACCAAACACGTCACTTACATTATAAAAGGAAAAAATATCAATATCTCTAGATCACACTAAGTTGAACTAAAATTTTTTTGTACTTTTTGGTCTTCACTGTCATGAAATATCAAACAGAAAGGAGATGAGGTTTTTGTTTGATAATAAAATATTTAAAATTGTAGAGGATCATGTGCCTCAGGCCCTGCCAGGAGACATGTGTGATTGTACATACACGTGCAGGCACACACGCATTATTGGTACCCCATCACATGCAGATTTTAATTTTGCAACATTAGCTGTTTTCATACTGCTGCGTAAAAATTATGTTTATGAAAAGTGATAAAGTGACAGGTGTTCACTTACGTAGTCAATCTGAAAACAGAACAAAAATTATGTTAACGAGTTCTGTAATTATTTTGATTACAAAAAGCAAGGAATTTTTAAAGTATGTTGTGTATGTATATATGGAAGTTATGTTGTTGTATAAGCATATTGCAGGCTGTACCCAGAATAAAATAGTGCAAAAAGTGTTGAAGTAGTTTACAGGAGCTATACAAATTATCAAAACTAATTTGGCACGTGTGATCTTTGCCTTGCATAAAATCACAAGATTAATGCCTCAGCAGATTCCTGAATAGAACCCCTAAGTTGTTGGTTGATTTTATCTTTAGATTTCGCACACAATTTACATCATACTTTCGTTACATAAGTTTGATTATTTTTCTTTCATTTTCTCGTATCCGTTCATTCACTTTTTCACGAAAGAAAAAAAAAAGTTGAATATTCAAAATAATTTTCACGTAATCAACTCTCATTATAAAGTATACTTCACTTCACTTCTCTGTGTTTGTATTGAAGAAGAAACAGAACGTTATTTTCAACAATATTTACATTTTTGTAAAAAAAGATGAAAATGACAGAATTTGAAAAAAAAAGGAGAAATTGCAAGATCATAACATATTGATGACGTAGTAATCAGAAACAACAAATGTATGAACTCTTGTTATGCTTTGTTATTTATGTTATAAAATTAAATAAACACTCCCAATTTGTTAATTCTCAGCTATATTTGCACGTGCGATGTTTGTTTCGTTAAACCATTTTGCTTTATTTAAGTTTTATTTTGCTCATTGCGTGTGTGCCTGTGCGTGCACAGTATTATATTTCATTAAAATAGGGAGCGCATGTGTAAAATTTATTGTTAAAAAACTACCACACATGTGAAAATGTTTGCAGGTGTGAAAAGTAACTCCTGCATCTGTTTTTTCCGGACAGGGTCTAGTGCCTAAGTAGGCCATATATCATAATTTCTTCAATGCAATAAGTGTTATTCATTCTTTTGCGATTCTGTAGTTATGTTTTGTGTAGATAATTTCTGCTAAATTGCATATGATCAAGAGAGGAAATATTAACAAAAGGAGGTAGATGACAAAGGGGGCACCCGACAAGGTTGACAAAATCAGCTATAATTGTGGAAAAACGAAAGGACAAGTGTTATCTAGATGTTTCTTCATCAAAATCCAAAAAAAGTTTTAGTTTGAGTGAATTCAATCAGGGATTCTTGAACACAATTAGTTACTAGATTTCGAATACTACACTAGCTAGCACCTTAATCCCAAAATTTAAAGTTAAAGCATGGCATGGCATGCACTTCTCTATTTTTCTAACTGATTCGGCTACAAAGCTCAATGGAGAAGGAAGAGATTTTCTTTTATGATTAAAAATTAGAATAAAGAATAGTGATGTTGAAACTAGAATCTTTAACAGTGAAGTACTAAAAGAATAATGAAAACTAGCTACTTACTCGAACAAACCAACGCCATTTTGAACTTTCACATGGATTTTGTTCCCGCGGCCTGTCTTTTGAAAATTCGAAGCTTTGTAGCCTTGTGTCGCTTAGAACTAGCTTGTATACTCCAGACGGCCGTAACTTTTCATCGAAGCGAGCGCTGGCACAAAGGTACAATAAAGCCAGGTTTTTCGCTGTAAAATGCTTACCGTCTTACAAAATTCTAGATCGAAGGGTCTTTTATACGAAAAAACCTATTTCCTGCCACGAACAAAGTCGCGAAATATAACAGCATAGTACATCATGTTGCGAGATTTTCTTTAATTAGACGATATAAATGGTCATGAGAACCAAAAACGAAAAGGTCGTTTCCTGCGAAAAAAAACCACTAGTGGAAAACTGGCCTCGCACAAGTAGTTTATAATGATGTGATGCATGCAATTTGCTATTTTCAAGTCAACTTCAGTGGCGAATCTAGAGTTTCGCATGGTTCGCATCTGCGAACGCTCAGATAGAAAATTTATATTTTTCTCAAATCGCTCAATTCTGCCTCTGAACGCAATCTAGGTCAAGTTGTTACGGATTTCGATTTTATATCAGGCGCGGATCTAGGGTTTTCAACTGGAAAAAAATATTAGCCTAAAATCTGATAGATGTTCAACAAAAAACTTCTATCCGCTCTAAAAAATGTCCAGTACGTAGTTTTACGTACGCGTCTGACAGTCCGTTATCAAGTTAAGCCCTCATTTAAGGAAAATTTTCAAAAAATTAGATCCGCCTTTTTCCAGCTGTATTATAAGTACTACAACCGTCAGTACGTTCAAAAAATATTATAATAAGAAATAAGAAAGTTATGCGTCTCGATTTATTCTCAATAATATTCAAATAAAATAAGGGTTACGCAAAAATTTGTTAATATTTCCTGCGGAGAGAATTAATCATTTTGTCGTAGAAAAGGGGGTGTTGGTGAACATTGTACGTAATGATACTATCAATGCCAAAATAAGTGCTACAAGTAAAAAAAAAAAAAAAAAAATTAAAAAAATTGAATAATAATAAGTCAGAAATAGCATAAAAACGTGTCTTATATACGCAGTATATACACAAAGACATAAAGCTACAGATGTTCGGCGATTACGTCACAAAACTGGCAAATATTTCCAGAAATAAATAACTTTTTTTATCTCTAAAATTCTTCATGAAACAAATAAAATTTTACCTTATCAGTATAGAGTTTCAGGATTAAAAATTCGGTAAATATTCTTGCTCTGTAATATAAGTTGTACTTAAAAGTCAATAGTCGGTACAAAATATTAGCCAGCAAACCTTTAGGTCATTGTTTGTTTCTGATCCAAGGGATTGGTTAGATATGACGTCAGCTTGATTTTGGGTTATCAGACTTTTCACAGAAAGAAGGTAGAGCTACCAACGCGCCAAATAAATCTGTTGGTATACATACAGCAACAGTGGAATATTAAATTTTTACATCATTCGCGTGGGAATTGCAAACTTATTTTCTGCTGTGTTTAATGATTTCTTTTTAACTTTGCTTTGTGGCTAGCTTAAAAGACTGTAAAGTCCGACTACGGCGGCCAGTAAGAAACATGAAAAGTGACTAAACAATGGGTATACTGCTATATAACTAAGAGTTTTGCTTTGAAGGAGTTCATTTAGGATTTATTAGGCTATACTACCGTTTTAAAATAGATAAAAATATTGAATAATCGGTTTGTCAGTCTGAGAAATAATGAGGGAAAATCAGAAAAACATTTCAGGCAAAATGGAAAAATCATATTTTTCACACGGTAATAAAAATCGCCCAACTTATAAAATGTCCCATTTTTAAATTTATTCAAAATACTGCCTAAACACTCCCAAAAAGTGTTCGGGAGTTTTACATTGTCTTGAAGAAGATGACACATCTTGGTACAACAGGTAGAACTTTTCTTGAAGAGCTAATTTATTTTGGGTTTATTTTATTGTTAGTTAATTTGGGGTGCCAAATGTACCTAAAAACATTACCAGGGTTGCCAGCCAAATTTTACAGTTAAATTCTAAGATTCCAGAAATCCCAGGATTTGATAATACAAATTCCAGGATTTTCCAAGACACTTAAGCTGAATTCCAGGATTTTCTTTGTAAAAATTAGTCTAAAAATTATCACTTTCAAAATGTTCTTCTTAAAATCAACCCAAATAAAAATTATACTGGCAATTTTCAAATTCCAGGATTTTCAAGGATGAATGTGGTTTTCCAGGATTTTCCAGGATACTGGCAACCCTGATTATTCCCCAAAAAGGACTATTTACATGACACATAATATTTCATATTATAACCATTTATCTTTTTAAATTTGAAAAATATCTAAATTATATACTTTATTTTGTACAAAGGATATAAAAACAATCTAAACAATCTAAGTAATTTACATTTATTTTCGCATAATCTTTGATGAGCCACCGTGGTGGAGTGCTTCTTTGTTAAAACAACACAACGTGGCGTTGGAAAAAGCACTCCTGCACAGGTAGCATTTAATTTATCGACCGAGATATGAGCCAATGAATTTGGTTTATCTTTCTAGAAACGCATACGTTTTCAATCTAGCACAACACTCTATAATAAACAACTTTTAGAAAAGTCATCTTGCGTTGGCAGTCAATTCTCACCAGTAAACATAACAATCTTAAATATATATATATATATATATAACAGAACACTAACCAAAGATTGGAGTATCAATAAATTCATTTTATTATATAAACTATAACTACATGAAGCGCTAGGCTTTCACAGGAAGAAAATACCTGGTCACACGTCTTTCGAAAAAAATGTTCATTGTTTAGTGAGTGCGATCATGTCTTTCTAGGTTGTGCGTGATTTCCTGGGGCTTTGATACAAATTAATACATGTAATGTCTAAGGTTGTTTAAGGACTTGATATATGAGAAAATTGAAATACAAAGCTGGCGATCATCGCACTCCTGTAGCGTACACGTGCACATGTGTGTGCAATTGTATGCTGTTCCTGTGAAAAATTGATTTTGGCCTTGACATTGAATTACTGTAAAAATTGATTCAGATAAATCAAACAATCTCACTTTCAACAATTGCTAAGAAACCGTTTACATAGAGTTCAATTTGGCCCGACATTGAAAGTTTGTGTTCGGTGAAGGATTGTTTTCCCTATTGAAACAAAACGCAACACTGTTTGAAATTCCGCAGAAAGGAAGGTTTTAATTTCGGGCGAAAAAAGGTCCATGTGAACGACCTCTAAGAAGCAATATTGTAGGTAACAAAGGATACTGAATACTTTGATTTAACACATCATAGAAAAGTTTATTAGTGTTAAAAGTGATTTGAGCAACAGAACTTCAAACAGTTTATCTCATGACTAAACTACGTATAATTCTATATAGTAATAATGATAATAACACCAAGTCACTGCTTTCCATTTCCGTATACATCTCGGTAAATATTCTTTTTTGTATAGATAGTATAGATAGTACAGATAGTACTAGTAGAGACCTAACACACCATCGCTCTTTTCCACACTTTTTGCGTCACAATTTGGGCGGACGCATCTTCACTAGCAATTTCACGAAACACCTAACATAAGATTTCCCTTTCTTCGCGCAAAGCACACCAAGCGGTAACAGCTATCTTTGAGGCGATTTCGTGAAACACGTAACATTAGATCACTGTGTTCCACGCAAAGAAGCTGGATCTATTTTTGGAGGCGATTTCACGAAACACCTAAAATTAGATTCCCTTTCTCCACGCAAAACACACCAAGCGGACGCATCTATCAAACATGCATGTAGCACTAGATCACTGTTTTCCACGCAAAGCATACAAATCATACGCATCTATCTCGGAGGTGTAGGAGGGACAGGTGGTGCTAGGCTTTCCAATAAAGCATTATTTCCACTTTCTTGTAACCATTCCTGAAAGACATAACAACAAAAAATAAGTATCATTCAACAGGGTGGCTACTCAATTTATTTGACAAAATACTAGGAGAATCTAGGAGATTTTTTATAAAAATTCTAGGAGGAATTCATGTTTAGGACGAAACAAAGGGAAGACATCAGATAAAAATTCAGCAATATTTTGAGCCAACAGTAGCTTTTAGCATCGAAATTGAGGTCGACAAGGGTTGGGAGTAAATCTTTCAGAAACTTTGGCATTTTTTAACGGTTCTAAAATGATCCTTCCAAATATATGAACAGGAATGATCTAAGAAGTTTTAATACTATCGAATGATCCTGAAAATATGTTCTAGGAGATTCTATGAGGCGTGGCCAACCTGTTCAAAAATCACTATGCGTATTTCTAAAAACGATTCGATTCGCTACTACAAAGAAAATTTCTTAGATCGTTACTTTAATTTCTTTTTATAAAATTTGATAATAAAAATGAAAATATAAGTATTGTTTTTTTTTTCTGTCTGTGAGTAATTCTTCCTTTAAAGTAACCAGTATCATACCGGGAAAATTTCGTTAACAAGTAGCTTACCTGAAACCTTTCATTGACGAGCGCTTGTAATCGTACGCGTTGATCGCGTTTCATACCAGAATCTCGTACCATATTATACCACTCTTCGATTCGCCTGCGTGTAAAGAAAGAAATATATTATAGAGTTGGTGTAATTTTTATTTGCGCTACGGCGGTCGCTACGGCGGTTCACGCCGGCCAACACCTGGGTCGAGTGGAAATACTCGAAAAATTCGTTCCGAACCGCTTTTATTTACATCGCGTGAGAAGAAAAAAAGGTAACAATAGAATCATGCTTAACAATAAGGTGGTTCTCTGTCAAAAACGATCCACAAAATGGGCCGAGCCACTGTGTCTCTAATGTGAAGGAGGCCTATCCGATACATTTCCCGGGCCATGCTGGAAACACGGTCTTAAACTTCAACTTTAATTTCAGGAAAATAATCAATAATCTACTTCTTTGCAATAATACATACCTTTCTCTCCGACTCAAAGCGTCTTTGTAATTCTTTGGAAGTAAAACAGGACATGACTATGAAAATGAAAATAACAATATATTTAGGAGTAAATTCAGTTGTGAATTAACCAGATGTATCAGAACTAAACAAATTATCTCAAAGAAACAAATTGTGAATCCAATGAATATAACATAAATGCAGAAAAGTATTGCTCCCCAAATATTAAAAAGATTAACAGACATGAAGACGTCGGCATAAGGGAGATCAGAGTTCTATCCATGGTGAATTAGAAGAGAAAGCCTGGAAATCAAGCCTGGAAATCAAACAACAATGGAAAAATGATTTGAAGGCTTTTATAAGAAGGTTGAAGTATACAGAAGAATGTGAGCTACCTTGCAGGTTCCCTCTATTTCAAAGGGAATAACAAACTTTGAGAAATCTTCAGGCGGACATTCCCTCCATATATTAGTTTCATCTTCGTCTCCTGATTTATGACCTTTGAATAGAAATGAAAAACTAATTCATGATCTTTAATTGTAAAGAAAAACTCTTTAAAGCTTGGTTTCGTACTAAGGAATAGTTAGAATTATACAATTATAATTAGGATAATGGTGTCCAAGCTTTGTAATAAAGAGAGTCATTTTTGTCAGACAAGCAAAGAGGGTAATCATACATTCATAAATTAACTATTTTATTTTCTGTGTGTAGCGTTTATTTAGTATAGCTTCTACAGTCGCAATTGCTTGTATGTATTGTTTACCTTAACCGCTAAGCCGCCCATATTTTCCTAGGCCGCCTAGGCTCATCCAAAACTTGGCTTCTACATCAGTATGTGTATATAATTACAAGATCAGTGAATAATCATAAACATGCCAACGTGATTTACAAAGATTGTCTTACCTAGTAATGTAGGTTGGTTCCAAAAGTTCGGTTCCGGCGGAATACCACATGTGTTCATATCATTGATCAACCCCGAGTAACATGTATGGTATGGCACAAATGTTAACCCGTGGTTCTTTCCAAGTAGCACAGGACTTGACGATGTGCACAAATGGAACTCACTGTTCCTACAAGATCTGAAGAAAAAAAAATATTAAATTAGCTAAAATTTTCATGTTTTCATATTCATTTTTTCATAAGAAATTCACGACTGTCGTTTTACGTGATTGATCGGACTTTTTAGCGTGATGTTTTCCCACTGATCGATAAACCGTTGAGTTAACCAGAGTAACATTTACGGTGCATAGAGCAATCCTGAGATAGGAGCTATTACACTGCGCCCACACTACAGATATGATAAGGTAATAGCAAAGGGTGAGGCATTATTTAGACTGCCCTCTCTACATCAATATACGCATAAGTCAGTATAAAAGGCGTGCTTCCTTTCTTGAATTGTACTATCTACTGGTATTATTAATGGTAGACTCACATAATATGTATTCGTTTACAGGTCGTGTATAATTTGATGTTCTCACAAGCAACGACCACTACTACAGTATCGACGCTCCCCAAAACAATAGTGGTGTCGTGACATTTCTCCACCACCACCGAGCGAAGTGACGACAATAAGAAGAGGTGCGAGTGCTGACACCGATGAATCTTCGCCATACTGTTGGAGAGGATTTCGCCCGTACGAGCGACTGTTCGGTGACACACCTGGTTGCAGATCATTCTTTTCCCGCTGGAAACAAAAAGAAAGATTATTATAATACTTAATCAGTTGTATTCAAAAAGTACAAAATAACATTAATAGTATCTTTAAGGATCACCTTAACTTTTGAAACATTTGACTAAAATTCATTTTGGAAAAAAATTACATAGAACGTAAAGAGAAACTGAAAAAAAGACTCGGCAGCAAAAGTCACATCGACAAAGAATGAAAACGTTACAAACCTTTCAGACGCGTAATTAGTATTTGTAAGGATGCGATTAACAAGGTTAGGCTGTGAGGACTTGAACGACGCACTCAAGTCGACATCTCTGCTAAGTTGTTCTTGTACGTGTGACCACTCGAACCGTTGATGTTGTTGGCGACTGGCTGACGTAGGAGTGGACGGTAGATGAGCGGAACTGTCGTCGTTGAAACTTAAATTCAAACTGGTGTTAAAACCTGTTAAATAGTAAAACAAAAACAGAACGTTAGTTAACAAGCCTGCGCCATATAATGTTAAAAGAACTAACTTGATTAAATGACTTAATGGTAAAACGTGGAATGGAATCAGGCCCTATTCTAGAAAGAAAGTGCGTCCAATTACCGGACGCTAACCTCCTGCAATTAATCACGAAAGCGCCCTTTCTCAGAAAATAACTTTAAAATAATGAAGATTTTGTCTATAAACCGTGCCTTTTTCAGTAGTAACGGACACTAGCCTTTAGGGCCTGAATATTGTATTTCATCCATGACAATAAGTATCTTTTTAGGTGTGCGATCACGTGATTCAAATTGGTTTTCTTAGTTACAACGATTTTATATCATTACGAAAGAAATTAACGTGAATGATTTATGGAGTATGTGGCTCACTGATTTTAGAAAGTTAAACTTTCGTTGAATAGGTTTGAGATGGCTTGTCTTAGAGGCTGTTTTCAATGAGTTTCATTTTTCCCGAAATGGAAAGCTTTTATTTGGTGAAGAAGTGTTCTCTATTGAAAGAAAACGCAACTCTGTTTGACATTTCAATAAAATTCACTCCTCCGCAGAGTGGATCATGAAAATGGCCTTTTAATTGTGTAAAATTTCCAGTACCCAAATGTTGATAATAAAAATCATATGCAATAACTTACTATCGTCACCGCAGCTGTAGCCTCTACCACGGAGTTTTTGACCGAGAGACAAACAAGCATACAATCCGAAAGGATTTCGTTTGATGTAAGCTTTCAACCAGCTTTGTAAGCGACGACAGCTGAACACTTGAGAAATCTAAAACAATCAAGAGCACATAGTAGAGTTTTGTTAATTGATGTATCAATCAGTGTTAAGCAACAAGGTTAAAGCGACACTGTTTCTTTATCATCTTAAATCTCTTTGACTGCTTGTTTGCTAATTGTTTGTTTTGTCCTTCTCATACACATATCTAAGTACCCAATAATTCATTATATCATATAATATGATTGCGGATTGTGTGAAGCATCTGTGGTGCTTTTATAATTACCACCTAGGCTGCATCACTTAAAGGAACCGGCAATGCAAAGAAATGCTTATTTCGACCCCTGTAGTAATTAACGTGGTTTAAAACATTTGCTTAAAACATTCCTCTGTTTCCGAAGTGGGAATTAACTCGAATTGGGAATTAACTCAACGTGGTCAGGGATACAGGGGTGGAGCAGTTGGTTGAGATAAAGGTAAATAGCTTTAATACCAACTCAATCTGTTACTGCAAAGTACATTACAATGTAATACCCGTTTTTTTCTGCTTTAAGTCCTTAATTTTCTTCATTCAAATTCATAAAGAAAATAAGTGATATTTGCGACACTCTGTGTTTGAATGAGATGTCATAATAGTAATGGAACTTTGTTAAACTTAATAGTCTTACAAAATATATTTTACCTTTGAAAATCCAGCTTTCTGGAATTCTCTATGTGAACAAGCAGCATCATCCAACGGGATAATATTTCTAAAATTTTAAATGTAATATCACTTATAAAAAGTATATGAAAACAAGCATCAGTGGAAAAAATATTTTAAAGGACACGCGTGGAAGAACATTTTCTACCTCCTAAAAGTAATAACCAACTCTACTACTGTAATGTCTAGTAGACTGGAAAAAAGTTTAACTATGCGTAGAATAAAAAAGTCCTTCTTAACGATAATATATGAATGCTAAGTTTTTCTATCGGGGTCGCCTCGATGATACGACGCAAATTTGTCAAAATTCAAAATTGCCTTGGAATTGACGAAAAGTACAATACATTTTTAGAATTTATTTCTGGAGTATGCATACGACTAAACTGACACTATATCGATAGATATACGTATATTCACTACTACAGGGTGTCCCAGGTAAAATGATACGCTTTGACTGCAGATGAAAGTTGATTTTTTCGTTTATATAAATTGACATACTGTGATGTATAAAACACATTAAAAACTAATTAAAAGATCTTTAAAAAAAAAGGTTAAACAGTTTAACAGTTGCTCCCTTGATATTTCAGTTAGTGCATCTTTGTTAATTATAAAATTAATCATCAGATTTAATTGAT